>WNGS01168037.1:0-26017 GCA_020271785.1 Procambarus virginalis | reverse complement strand
GTGCTTCAGGGCGCCTCACAACACCAGTGTGCTTCAGGGCGCCCAACAACACCAGTGTGCTTCAGGGCGCCCCATAACACCAGTGTGCTTCAGGGCGCCCCACAACACCAGTGTGCTTCAGGGCGCCTCACAACACCAGTGTGCTTCAGGGCGCCTCACAACACCAGTGTGCTTCAGGGCGCCCACAACACCAGTGTGCTTCAGGGCGCCCCACAACACCAGTGTGCTTCAGGGCGCCTCACAACACCAGTGTGCTTCAGGGCGCCTCACAACACCAGTGTGCTTCAGGGCGCCTCACAACACCAGTGTGCTTCAGGGCGCCTCACAACACCAGTGTGCTTCAGGGCGCCACACAACACCAGTGTGCTTCAGGGCGCCCCACAACACCAGTGTGCTTCAGGGCGCCTCACAACACCAGTGTGCTTCAGGGCGCCTCACAACACCAGTGTGCTTCAGGGCGCCTCACAACACCAGTGTGCTTCAGGGCGCCCCACAACACCAGTGTGCTTCAGGGCGCCCCACAACACCAGTGTGCTTCAGGGCGCCTCACAACACCAGTGTGCTTCAGGGCGCCTCACAACACCAGTGTGCTTCAGGGCGCCTCACAACACCAGTGTGCTTCAGGGCGCCTCACAACACCAGTGTGCTTCAGGGCGCCTCACAACACCAGTGTGCTTCAGGGCGCCTCACAACACCAGTGTGCTTCAGGGCGCCTCACAACACCAGTGTGCTTCAGGGCGCCTCACAACACCAGTGTGCTTCAGGGCGCCTCACAACACCAGTGTGCTTCAGGGCGCCTCACAACACCAGTGTGCTTCAGGGCGCCTCACAACACCAGTGTGCTTCAGGGCGCCTCACAACACCAGTGTGCTTCAGGGCGCCTCACAACACCAGTGTGCTTCAGGGCGCCTCACAACACCAGTGTGCTTCAGGGCGCCTCACAACACCAGTGTGCTTCAGGGCGCCCCACAACACCAGTGTGCTTCAGGGCGCCTCACAACACCAGTGTGCTTCAGGGCGCCCCACAACACCAGTGTGCTTCAGGGCGCCCCACAACACCAGTGTGCTTCAGGGCGCCTCACAACACCAGTGTGCTTCAGGGCGCCCCACAACACCAGTGTGCTTCAGGGCGCCCCACAACACCAGTGTGCTTCAGGGCGCTCACAACACCAGTGTGCTTCAGGGCGCCCCACAACACCAGTGTGCTTCAGGGCGCCCCACAACACCAGTGTGCTTCAGGGCGCCTCACAACACCAGTGTGCTTCAGGGCGCCCCACAACACCAGTGTGCTTCAGGGCGCCTCACAACACCAGTGTGCTTCAGGGCGCTCCACAACACCAGTGTGCTTCAGGGCGCCCACAACACCAGTGTGCTTCAGGGCGCCCCACAACACCAGTGTGCTTCAGGGCGCCTCACAACACCAGTGTGCTTCAGGGCGCCTCACAACACCAGTGTGCTTCAGGGCGCCTCACAACACCAGTGTGCTTCAGGGCGCCTCACAACACCAGTGTGCTTCAGCGCGCTCCACAACACCAGTGTGCTTCAGGGCGCTCACAACACCAGTGTGCTTCAGGGCGCCTCACAACACCAGTGTGCTTCAGGGCGCTCCACAACACCAGTGTGCTTCAGGGCGCCTCACAACACCAGTGTGCTTCAGGGCGCCTCACAACACCAGTGTGCTTCAGGGCGCCTCACAACACCAGTGTGCTTCAGGGCGCCTCACAACACCAGTGTGCTTCAGGGCGCCTCACAACACCAGTGTGCTTCAGGGCGCCCCACAACACCAGTGTGCTTCAGGGCGCCTCACAACACCAGTGTGCTTCAGGGCGCCTCACAACACCAGTGTGCTTCAGGGCGCCTCACAACACCAGTGTGCTTCAGGGCGCCTCACAACACCAGTGTGCTTCAGGGCGCCTCACAACACCAGTGTGCTTCAGGGCGCCCACAACACCAGTGTGCTTCAGGGCGCCTCACAACACCAGTGTGCTTCAGGGCGCCTCACAACACCAGTGTGCTTCAGGGCGCCTCACAACACCAGTGCTTCAGGGCGCCTCACAACACCAGTGTGCTTCAGGGCGCCTCACAACACCAGTGTGCTTCAGGGCGCCTCACAACACCAGTGTGCTTCAGGGCGCCTCACAACACCAGTGTGCTTCAGGGCGCCTCACAACACCAGTGTGCTTCAGGGCGCCTCACAACACCAGTGTGCTTCAGGGCGCCTCACAACACCAGTGTGCTTCAGGGCGCCCCACAACACCAGTGTGCTTCAGGGCGCCTCACAACACCAGTGTGCTTCAGGGCGCCTCACAACACCAGTGTGCTTCAGGGCGCCTCACAACACCAGTGAGCTTCAGGGCGCCTCACAACACCAGTGTGCTTCAGGGCGCCTCACAACACCAGTGAGCTTCAGGGCGCCTCACAACACCAGTGTGCTTCAGGGCGCCTCACAACACCAGTGTGCTGCAGGGCGCCTCACAACACCAGTGTGCTTCAGGGCGCCTCACAACACCAGTGTGCTTCAGGGCGCCCCACAACACCAGTGTGTGCTTCAGGGCGCCTCACAACACCAGTGTGCTTCAGGGCGGCCCACAACACCAGTGTGCTTCAGGGCGCCCCACAACACCAGTGTGCTTCATGGCACCTCACAACACCAGTGAGCTTCAGGGCGCCTCACAACACCAGTGTGCTTCAGGGCGCCTCACAACACCAGTGAGCTTCAGGGCGCCTCACAACACCAGTGTGCTTCAGGGCGCCTCACAACACCAGTGTGCTTCAGGGCGCCTCACAACACCATTGAGCTGCAGGGCGCCCCACAACACCAGTGAGCTTCAGGGCGCCTCACAACACCAGTGTGCTTCAGGGCGCCTCACAACACCAGTGTGCTTCAGGGCGCCCCACAACACCAGTGTGCTTCAGGGCGACTCACAACACCAGTGAGCTTCAGGGCGCCTCACAACACCAGTGTGCTTCAGGGCGCCTCACAACACCAGTGTGCTTCAGGGCGCCTTCCAACACCAGTGTGCTTCAGGGCGCCTCACAACACCAGTGTGCTTCAGGGCGCCTCACAACACCAGTGTGCTTCAGGACGCCTCACAACACCAGTGTGCTGCAGGACGCCTCACAACACCAGTGTGCTTCAGGGCGCCTCACAACACCAGTGTGCTTCAGAGCGCCTCACAACACCAGTGTGCTTCAGGGCGCCTTCCAACACCAGTGTGCTTCAGGGCGCCTCACAACACCAGTGTGCTTCAGGGCGCCT
Source organism: Procambarus virginalis (assembly GCA_020271785.1). Classification (NCBI taxonomy): domain Eukaryota; kingdom Metazoa; phylum Arthropoda; class Malacostraca; order Decapoda; family Cambaridae; genus Procambarus; species Procambarus virginalis. Next base: position 22,758 of record WNGS01168037.1, on the reverse strand, counting down.
CACAACACCAGTGTGCTGCAGGACGCCTCACAACACCAGTGTGCTGCAGGGCGCCTCACAACACCAGTGTGCTGCAGGACGCCTCACAACACCAGTGTGCTTCAGGGCGCCTCACAACACCAGTGAGCTTCAGGGCGCCTCACAACACCAGTGTGCTTCAGGGCGCCTCACAACACCAGTGTGCTTCAGGGCGCCTCACAACACCAGTGTGCTTCAGGGCGCCTCACAACACCAGTGTGCTTCAGGGCGCCTCACAACACAAATGAGCTGCAGGACGCCTCACAACACCAGTGTGCTTCAGGGCGCCTTCCAACACCAGTGTGCTTCAGGGCGCCTCACAACACCAGTGTGCTTCAGGGCGCCTCACAACACCAGTGTGCTTCAGGGCGCCCCACAACACCAGTGTGCTTCAGGGCGCCTCACAACACCAGTGTGCTGCAGGGCGCCTCACAACACCAGTGTGCTTCAGAGCGCCTCACAACACCAGTGAGCTTCAGGGCGCCCCACAACACCAGTGTGCTGCAGGGCGCCTCACAACACCAGTGTGCTTCAGGGCGCCCCACAACACCAGTGTGCTTCAGGGCGCCTCACAACACCAGTGTGCTTCAGGGCGCCTCACAACACCAGTGTGCTTCAGGGCTCCCCACAACACCAGTGTGCTTCAGGGCGCCTCACAACACCAGTGTGCTTCAGGGCGCCTCACAACACCAGTGTGCTTCAGGGCGCCCCACAACACCAGTGTGCTTCAGGGCGCCTCACAACACCAGTGTGCTTCAGGGCGCCTCACAACACCAGTGTGCTTCAGGGCGCCCCACAACACCAGTGTGCTTCAGGGCGGCCCACAACACCAGTGTGCTTCAGGGCGCCTCACAACACCAGTGTGCTTCAGGGCGCCTCACAACACCAGTGTGCTTCAGGGCGCCTCACAACACCAGTGTGCTTCAGGGCGCCTCACAACACCAGTGTGCTTCAGGGCGCCCCACAACACCAGTGTGCTTCAGGGCGCCTCACAACACCAGTGTGCTTCAGGGCGCCTCACAACACCAGTGTGCTTCAGGGCTCCCCACAACACCAGTGTGCTTCAGGGCGCCTTACAACACCAGTGTGCTTCAGGGCGCCTCACAACACCAGTGAGCTTTAGGGCGCCCCACAACACCAGTGTGCTTCAGGGCGCCCCACAACACCAGTGTGCTTCAGGGCGCCTTACAACACCAGTGTGCTTCAGGGCGCCTCACAACACCAGTGTGCTTCAGGGCGCCTCACAACACCAGTGTGCTTCAGGGCGCCTCACAACACCAGTGTGCTTCAGGGCGCCTCACAACACCAGTGTGCTTCAGGGCGCCTCACAACACCAGTGTGCTTCAGGGCGCCTCACAACACCAGTGAGCTTTAGGGCGCCCCACAACACCAGTGTGCTTCAGGGCGCCCCACAACACCAGTGTGCTTCAGGGCGCCTTACAACACCAGTGTGCTTCAGGGCGCCTCACAACACCAGTGTGCTTCAGGGCGCCTCACAACACCAGTGAGCTGCAGGGCGCCTCACAACACCAGTGTGCTTCAGGGCTCCCCACAACACCAGTGTGCTTCAGGGCTCCCCACAACACCAGTGTGCTTCAGGGCGCCTTACAACACCAGTGTGCTTCAGGGCGCCCCACAACACCAGTGTGCTGCAGGGCGCCCCACAACACCAGTCCATGGTCACATCTGTACCGGAATATACCAACGTTCATGGGACATACTCCTGCATATACGAGCTCATATATAAAGTCGGAGAGTGAGGAGAAATTGGTAAATGTTTCAATGTAACGGCAGTGATACTGCCATGACTGTCTATCTGATTGTCACGTCAAGTCCTGCATGGTGACTGTCTCTCTGATTGTCACGTCGGGTCCTGCATTGTGACTGTCTCTCTGATTGTCACGTCGGGTCCTGCATGGTGACTGTCTCTCTGATTGTCACATCGGGTCCTGCATGGTGACTGTCTCTCTGATTGTCACGTCGGGTCCTGCATGGTGACTGTCTCTCTGATTGTCACGTCAAGTCCTGCATGGTGACTGTCTCTCTGATTGTCACGTCGGGTCCTGCATGGTGACTGTCTCTCTGATTGTCACGTCGGGTCCTGCATTGTGACTGTCTCTCTGATTGTCACGTCGGGTCCTGCATGGTGACTGCCTCTCTGATTGTCACGTCGGGTCCTGCATGGTGACTGTCTCTCTGATTGTCACGTCAGGTCCTGCATGGTGACTGTCTCTCTGATTGTCCCGTCGGGTCCTGCATGGTGACTGTCTCTCTGATTGTCACGTCAAGTCCTGCATGGTGACTGTCTCTCTGATTGTCACGTCAAGTCCTGCATGGTGACTGTCTCTCTGATTGTCACGTCAAGTCCTGCATGGTGACTGTCTCTCTGATTGTCACGTCAAGTCCTGCATGGTGACTGTCTCTCTGATTGTCACGTCGGGTCCTGCATGGTGACTGTCTCTCTGATTGTCACGTCGGGTCCTGCATGGTGACTGTCTCTCTGATTGTCACGTCAAGTCCTGCATGGTGACTGTCTCTCTGATTGTCACGTCAAGTCCTGCATGGTGACTGTCTCCCTGATTGTCACGTCGGGTCCTGCATGGTGACTGTCTCTCTGATTGTCACGTCAAGTCCTGCATGGTGACTGTCTCCCTGATTGTCACGTCTGGTCCTGCATGGTGACTGTCTCTCTGATTGTCACGTCACGTCCTGCATGGTGACTATCTCTCTGATTGTCACGTCATGTTCTGCATGGTGACTATCACATATCCTTATCCCGATCCCTTCCAAGTGCTATATAGTCGTAATGGCTTGGTGTTTTATCCTGATCATTACTTTCTTCTCTTTCTGTTTGTTTTCTTATCATTCAGAAGGTTCTCTCTCAACTTCTTTCACTGGTTGACCCGCCTGGAGAACCTTTAATGTTTAGCGTTAAGTCTTACAGCTGATGTTTTCAATCCCTCCTCATCACTCCCTGACCCGCCCTCCACCCTGCCACTCCACCACCTCTGCCACACTCACCCCGGGTGTACCAGCCACCCATCTACACCCGGGGGATGTAGGATGATGTGCTGAGCGAGATGTGTTTCCCCAAGTATTCAGACGTGGTGCATGGTACAGTAGGCACCCAGATCCCTCCCATGAGAGAGGAACACCCAGCGCCCACCCAGCGTGCACCCAGCGCCCCCGATGTCGCAAGTCACAGCTGACAGCCAGGGTTCTCTCAGCCAGGAGGAGCCATCAATCAGCAACAGAGAAGGCACATTCCAAGTGTCTGTGACAAGGTGTGGAGTCTCAAGACCAACGGGATGTGCTCAAACATGCCCACAATGGAACCCGATGTCCGGGGATGTGGCGCCCTCCCAAGGAGAGTATAAATCAGCACCCCAATCCAGCAGTCAGGGAAAACACCTCCAACAGCTTCATTTCGACAGAGAACCTACTAGAAGCCATGAAAGCAACATCTGTTGGAACCTTGAAGCACATCCCCAAAACTGCTCGCTCCCAAGCAGCAGCCAAACTATCCAGCCTCTTGAAAAAGGTTAATGACTCTCCTGAAACCATCCAAGCATGGCCCAACCTTCCCCTGTTTGGTAACATATGCCTAGCTGTCCCTGCAAGGAGAGACAAATCACTAGCTTCCTCGGTCATTATTGCTATAAACAGTTCCCTAGAGGACAACCAGGCACCCCTCCCCACCCGTGCCAAAAACACCCACCGCAGGAAAGGTATTAACAACAGAACCGAGGCATCCATAATCAGAGCAACAGACAGCAAGAAAATTGAAGGCAGCACAGTAGTGGTGATCAGAGTCATCACCAGCGAGGACACAGTTGCCACCAGAGATGCAGATGCAGCACAAGCCCTGAGAATCAAACACCCACCCAGAGCTCCACATGAGGACTGTATTCCACGAGTCAGTGTTACCAGAGCAGAACCCTTGTGTGTGGTTGAATCCGTGGTCTATCAGCTCTATCCTTCTAGGCAGCTCTATCCTTCCCACAAGCATCAGCAGGCGGGTTCACAGGACTAAGACCCAACCACATCAAACAAATACTCAACCCTGCACTGGGAGACATTGCACAGGGCCTCCTGGTGGAATTAACTAGATTCTCCAACATATGTCTAGCTGACAACATACCAAAGACCATACGGCCTCTCTTTTTTGGCGCTACCCTCTGTGCCCTGAGGATAAAGGATAGAGGAATCAGACTGTAAGCTGTGGGCAATTCACTCTGGCGCCTTATCGTGAACGTTGCTGCTAGAGTAGTTAGTCAGGCAGCAGCAGACATGCTGAAGCCAAAACAGCTTGGGTTTGGCATTCCCCAAGGGTGTGAGACAGCGGCTCATGCAGCTAGAGCCTACATTGCCAATATTACGGATGAAAAAGCTCTGATAAAATTGCAGGTGATGAGTCACAATAACGTGGCTAAAGTATGTTGACCAGACCACACACTAGAAGGTGAAGGGACGACGACGTTTCGGTCCGTCCTGGACCATTCTCAAGTCGATTGTGATGAGGAAGTAGAGACAGGCAATAAATAGGCAAGAGAGAGCTGAGGAGCAAAGTAAGGTGTAGTAGAGGGGATAGTAATAATAATAAGAGCTGCAGAAGGCCTATTGGCCCATACGAGGCAGCTCCTATTATAACCACCAAATGAGAAGGAGATAGGAATAAGAAGAGGATAGCAAGGGAGAGTAGGAGAAGGGAGAAAGAAAATAGGAGGGGTAGGCTTATGTTAGATCACGTTTGTTAGAAAGATTAGAGCATTTGAGTATATACTGTGAAAGGGAAGAGTCCACAGCAACAAAGCCAGGACTCAAGTTCATGTTGGGTACATTGTGTATTAGAGCCGATTCCACAAGACGGCGTCTGTGTAGAGTTGAGGCAGGAAAGATTATTTTGGAGGAAGACCAATCAATGGGATGATTAGAATCCCTTACATGGCAGAAGAGAGCATTGTTAGTGTCTGCAGACTTAACACTTCTCTTGTGTTCTTTAAGTCTGTCATTCAGTGTACGGCCAGTTTCGCCAAAGTATTGGAGAGGACAAGACGAACAGGAAATAGAGTAGACACCAGCAGCATTAGAAGCAGGAGGAGCAGTGTGAACTAGATTGCTACGAAGTGTGTTAGTTTGTCGAAAGGCGAGTTTAATGTCAAGAGGACGAAAGGTATTGGTAAAAGTTTTGAGTTCAGATATGAAGGGAAGGCATAGTACAGTGCTACTAGTGTTGGAAGCAGGTTTAGGATGAAAGAAATTTCGTTTAGCTTGAGAGTAGGCACAGTTGATGAAATGCAAAGGGTAACCAAGGCGAGAGAATGATTTGTAGATAAAGGCAATTTCAGAATCAAAAAACTGAGGGTCGCTGATGCGTAGAGCGCGGAGGAAGAGAGAGACGAGGACACTTTTCTTAACAGAAGGAGGATGGTAGGAAAAGAAGTTAGGTCACAAACGTGACCTAACATAAGCCTACCCCTTCTATTTTCTTTCTTTCTCTTTCCTTTTCTTTCTCTCTTCTCCCACGCTCAATGCTATCCTCTTCTTATTCCTATCTCCTTCTCTTTCGGTGGTTTTTAATAGTAGCTGCCTCGTATGGGCCAATAGGCCTTCTGCAGCTCTTATTATTATTACTATCCCCTCTACTACACCTTACTTTGCTCCTCAGCTCTCCCTTGTCTACTATTGCCTGTCTCTCTACTTCCTCATCATGACGGGAGACATCTCCTGTCCACGAGGCTAACCATAGCCCGTGCTTCTTGCCCAGCTCCTGTGCCAGGTAAGTTACGAGCTCACCATAGCCCGTGCTACTTGGAACTTGTTTCCGAGTAGCTGAATCTATACAGCAACAACATACTTCCTCATCACAATCGACTTGGGAATGGTCCAGGACGGACCGAACGTCGTCGTTCCTCCACCTTCTAGTGTGTGGTCTGGTCAATATACTAATAAATATATATATATTATATATATATATTATATATATATATAATATCTATATATATATATATATATCTATATATTATATATGTATATATATATATATTATTATTTATATATATATATAGATATATATATGTAGTCTCCCTAGTAGCCAGAACGCACTTCTCAGCCTACTATGCAGGCCCGATTTGCCTAATAAGCCGAGTTTTTCTGAATTAATATATGTTCTCTAATTTTTTCTTTTTTATGAAATGATAAAACTACCCATTCATTATGTATGAGGTCAATTTATTTTTATGGGGTTAAAATTAACGTAGATATATGACCGAACCTAACCAACCCTACCTAACCTAACCTAGCCTATCTTTATAGGTTAGGTTGGGTTAGGTAGCCGAAAANGCCTCACAACACCAGTGTGCTTCAGGGCGCCTCACAACACCAGTGTGCTTCAGGCGCCTCACAACACCATGTGCTTCAGGGCGCCTCACAACACCTGGCTGCAGGGCGCCTCACAACACCAGTGTGCTTCAGGGCGCCTCACAACACCAGTGTGCTTCAGGGCCCCACAACACCAGTGTGCTTCAGGCGCCTCACAACACCGTGTGCTTCAGGGCGCCTCACAACACCAGTGTGCTTCAGGCGCCTCCACAACACCAGTGTGCTTCAGGGCGGCCCACAACACCAGTGCTTCACGGCGCCTCACAACACCAGTGTGCTTCAGGGCGCCTCACAACACCAGTGCGCTTCAGGGCGCGCTCCACAACACCAGTGTGCTTCAGCGCGCCTCACAACACCAGTGTGCTTCAGCGCACTCCACAACACCAGTGTGCTTCAGGGCACTCCACAACACCAGTGTGCTTCAGGGCGCCTCACAACACCATGTGATTCAGGGCACTCCACAACACCATGTGCTTCAGGGCACTCCACAACACCAGTGTGCTTCAGGGCGCCCCACAACACCAGTGTGCTTCAGGGCGCCTCACAACACCAGTGTGCTTCAGGGCGCCAACAACACCAGTGCGCTTCAGGGCGCCTCACAACACCAGTGTGCTTCAGGGCGCCCCACAACACCAGTGTGCTTCAGGGCGACTCACAACACCAGTGTGCTTCAGGGCGCCTCACAACACCAGTGTGCTTCAGGGCGCCTTCCAACACCAGTGTGCTTCAGGGCGCCTCACAACACCAGTGTGCTTCACGGCGCCAACAACACCAGTGTGCTTCAGGGCGCCCACAACACCAGTGTGCTTCAGGGCGCCCCACAACACCAGTGTGCTTCAGGGCCCTCACAACACCAGTGTGCTTCAGGGCGCCTCACAACACCAGTGTGCTTCAGGGCGCCTCACAACACCAGTGAGCTTCAGGGCGCCTCACAACACCAGTGTGCTTCAGGGCGCCTCACAACACCAGTGTGCTTCAGGGCGCCTTCCAACACCAGTGTGCTTCAGGGCGCCTCACAACACCAGTGAGCTGCAGGACGCCTCACGACACCAGTGTGCTGCAGGGCGTCCCACAACACCAGTGCTTCAGGGCGCCTCACAACACCAGTGTGCTTCAGGGCGCCCCACAACACAAATGAGCTGCAGGGCGCCCCAAAACACCAGTGTGCTGCAGGGCGCCTTACAAAACCAGTGCTTCAGGGCGCCTCACAACACCAGTGTGCTTCAGGGCGCCCCACAACACAAGTGTGCTTCAGGGCGCCTCACAAACCAGTGTGCTGCAGGGCGCCTCACAACACCAGTGTGCTTCAGAGCGCCTCACAACACCAGTGAGCTTCAGGGCGCCTCACAACACCAGTGTGCTTCAGGGCGCCTCACAACGCCAGTGAGCTTCAGGGCGCCTCACAACACCAGTATGCTTCAGGGCGCCTCACAACACCAGTGTGCTGCAGGGCGCCTCACAACACCAGTGTGCTGCAGGGCGCCTCACAACACCAGTATGTTTCAGGGCGCCCCACAACACCAGTGTGCTTCAGGGCGCCTCACAACACCAGTGTGCTTCAGAGCGGCCCACAACACCAGTGTGCTTCAGAGCGGCCCACAACACCAGTGTGTGCTTCAGGGCGCCTCACAACACCAGTGTGCTTCAGGGCGCCCCACAACACCAGTGTGCTTCAGAGCGGCCCACAACACCAGTGTGCTTCAGGGCGCCCCACAACACCAGTGTGCTTCATGGCACCTCACAACACCAGTGAGCTTGAGGGCGCCTCACAACACCAGTGTGCTTCAGGGCGCCTCACAACACCAGTGAGCTTCAGGGCGCCTCACAACACCAGTGTGCTTCAGGGCGCCTCACAACACCAGTGTGCTTCAGGGCGCCCCACAACACCAGTGTGCTTCAGGGCGACTCACAACACCAGTGTGCTTCAGAGCGCCTCACAACACCAGTGTGCTTCAGGGCGCCTTCCAACACCAGTGTGCTTCAGGGCGCCTCACAACACCAGTGTGCTTCAGGGCGCCCAACAACACCAGTGAGCTTCATGGCGGCCCACAACACCAGTGTGCTTCAGGGCGCCCCACAACACCAGTGTGCTTCAGGGCACCTCACAACACCAGTGAGCTTCAGGGCGCCTCACATCACCAGTGTGCTTCAGGGCGCCTCACAACACCAGTGAGCTGCAGGACGCCTCACAACACCAGTGTGCTGCAGGGCGCCTCACAACACCAGTGCTTCAGGGCGCCTCACAACATAAGTGAGCTTCAGGGCGCCTCACAACACCAGTGTGCTTCAGGGCGCCTCACAACACCAGTGTGCTTCAGGGCGCCTCACAACACCAGTGTGCTGCAGGGCGTCCCACAACACCAGTGCTTCAGGGCGCCTCACAACACCAATGTGCTTCAGGGCGCGCCACAACACAAATGTGCTTCAGGGCGCCTTACAACACCAGTGTGCTTCAGGGCGCCCACAACACCAGTGTGCTTCAGGGCGCTTTACAACACCAGTGCTTCAGGGCGCCTCACAACACCAGTGTGCTTCAGGGCGCCTCACAACACAAATGTGCTCCAGGGCGCGCCACAACACAAATGTGCTTCAGGGCGCCTCACAACACCAGTGTGCTTCAGGGCGCCTCACAACACCAATGTGCTTCAGGGCGCGCCACAACACAAATGTGCTTCAGGGCGCCTCACAACACCAGTGTGCTTCAGGGCGCCCCACAACACCAGTGTGCTTCAGGGCGCCCCACAACACAAGTGTGCTTCAGGGCGCCTCACAACACCAGTGTGCTTCAGGGCGCCTCACAAAACCAGTGTGCTGCAGGGCGCCTCACAACACCAGTGTGCTTCAGGGCGCCTCACAACACCAGTGAGCTTCAGGGCGCCTCACAACACCAGTGAGCTTCAGGGCTCCTCACAACACCAGTGTGCTTCAGGGCGCCTCACAACACCAGTGTGCTTCAGGGCGCCTCACAACGCCAGTGAGCTTCAGGGCGCCTCACAACACCAGTGTGCTGCAGAGCGCCTCACAACACCAGTGTGCTTCAGGGCGCCTCACAACACCAGTGTGCTTCAGGGCGCCTCACAACACCAGTGTGCTTCAGGGCGCCTCACAACACCAGTGTGCTTCAGGGCGCCTCACAACACCAGTGTGCTTCAGGGCGCCCCACAACACCAGTGTGCTTCAGGGCGCCTCACAACACCAGTGTGCTTCAGGGCGCCTCACAACACCAGTGTGCTTCAGGGCGCCTCACAACACCAGTGTGCTTCAGGGCGCCTCACAACACCAGTGTGCTTCAGGGCGCCTCACAACACCAGTGTGCTTCAGGGCGCCTCACAACACCAGTGTGCTTCAGGGCGCCCCACAACACCAGTGTGCTTCAGGGCGCCCCACAACACCAGTGTGCTTCAGGGCGCCTCACAACACCAGTGTGCTTCAGGGCGCCCCACAACACCAGTGTGCTTCAGGGCGCCCCACAACACCAGTGTGCTTCAGGGCGCCTCACAACACCAGTGTGCTTCAGGGCGCCTCACAACACCAGTGTGCTTCAGGGCGCCCCACAACACCAGTGTGCTTCAGGGCGCCTCACAACACCAGTGTGCTTCAGGGCGCCTCACAACACCAGTGTGCTTCAGGGCGCCTCACAACACCAGTGTGCTTCAGGGCGCCTCACAACACCAGTGTGCTTCAGGGCGCCTCACAACACCAGTGTGCTTCAGGGCGCCTCACAACACCAGTGTGCTTCAGGGCGCCCACAACACCAGTGCTTCAGGGCGCCTCACAACACCAGTGTGCTTCAGGGCGCCCCACAACACCAGTGTGCTTCAGGGCGCCCCAAAACACCAGTGTGCTTCAGGGCGCCTCACAACACCAGTGCTTCAGGGCGCCTCACAACACCAGTGTGCTTCAGGCGCCCCACAACACCAGTGTGCTTCAGGGCGCCTCACAAAACCAGTGTGCTTCAGGGCGCCTCACAACACCAGTGTGCTTCAGGGCGCCTCACAACACCAGTGTGCTTCAGGGCGCCTCACAACACCAGTGTGCTTCAGGGCGCCTCACAACACCAGTGTGCTTCAGGGCGCCTCACAACACCAGTGTGCTTCAGGGCGCCTCACAACACCAGTGTGCTTCAGGGCGCCTCACAACACCAGTGTGCTTCAGGGCGCCTCACAACACCAGTGTGCTTCAGGGCGCCCCACAACACCAGTGTGCTTCAGGGCGCCTCACAACACCAGTGTGCTTCAGGGCGGCCCACAACACCAGTGTGCTTCAGGGCGGCCACAACACCAGTGTGCTTCAGGGCGCCTCACAACACCAGTGTGCTTCAGGGCGCCCACAACACCAGTGTGCTTCAGGCGGCCACAACACCAGTGTGCTTCAGGGCCCCACAACACCAGTGTGCTTCAGGGCGCCTCACAACACCAGTGTGCTTCAGGGCGCCTCACAACACCAGTGTGCTTCAGGGCGCCTCACAACACCAGTGTGCTTCAGGGCGCCTCACAACACCAGTGTGCTTCAGGGCGCCTCACAACACCAGTGTGCTTCAGGGCGCCCCACAACACCAGTGTGCTTCAGGGCGCCTCACAACACCAGTGTGCTTCAGGGCGCCTCACAACACCAGTGTGCTTCAGGGCGCCTCCAACACCAGTGTGCTTCAGGGCGCCTCACAACACCAGTGTGCTTCAGGGCGCCCACAACACCAGTGTGCTTCAGGCGGCCCACAACACCAGTGTGCTTCAGGGCGCCCCACAACACCAGTGTGCTTCAGGGCGCCTCACAACACCAGTGTGCTTCAGGGCGCCTCACAACACCAGTGTGCTTCAGGGCGCCTCACAACACCAGTGTGCTTCAGGGCGCCTCACAACACCAGTGTGCTTCAGGGCGCCTCACAACACCAGTGTGCTTCAGGGCGCCTCACAACACCAGTGTGCTTCAGGGCGCCTCACAACACCAGTGTGCTTCAGGGCGCCTCACAACACCAGTGTGCTTCAGGGCGCCTCACAACACCAGTGTGCTTCAGGGCGCCCACAACACCAGTGCTTCAGGGCGCCTCACAACACCAGTGTGCTTCAGGGCGCCCACAACACCAGTGTGCTTCAGGGCGCCTTACAACACCAGTGTGCTTCAGGGCGCCCCACAACACCAGTGTGCTTCAGGGCGCCTCACAACACCAGTGCTTCAGGGCGCCTCACAACACCAGTGTGCTTCAGGGCGCCTCACAACACCAGTGTGCTTCAGGGCGCCCACAACACCAATGTGCTTCAGGGCGCCTCACAACACCAGTGTGCTTCAGGGCGCCTCACAACACCAGTGTGCTTCAGGGCGCCCACAACACCAGTGTGCTTCAGGGCGCCTCACAACACCAGTGTGCTTCAGGGCGCCCCACAACACCAGTGTGCTTCAGGGCGCCCCACAACACCAGTGTGCTTCAGGGCGCCTCACAACACCAGTGTGCTTCAGGGCGCCTCACAACACCAGTGTGCTTCAGGGCGCCTCACAACACCAGTGTGCTTCAGGGCGCCTCACAACACCAGTGTGCTTCAGGGCGCCTCACAACACCAGTGTGCTTCAGGGCGCCTCACAACACCAGTGTGCTTCAGGGCGCCTCACAACACCAGTGTGCTTCAGGGCGCCTCACAACACCAGTGTGCTTCAGGGCGCCTCACAACACCAGTGTGCTTCAGGGCGCCTCACAACACCAGTGTGCTTCAGGGCGCCTCACAACACCAGTGTGCTTCAGGGCGCCTCACAACACCAGTGTGCTTCAGGGCGCCTCACAACACCAGTGTGCTTCAGGGCGCCTCACAACACCAGTGTGCTTCAGGGCCCCACAACACCAGTGTGCTTCAGGGCGCCTCACAACACCAGTGTGCTTCAGGGCGCCTCACAACACCAGTGTGCTTCAGGGCGCCTCACAACACCAGTGTGCTTCAGGGCGCCTCACAACACCAGTGTGCTTCAGGGCGCCTCACAACACCAGTGTGCTTCAGGGCGCCTCACAACACCAGTGTGCTTCAGGGCGCCCCACAACACCAGTGTGCTTCAGGGCGCCCACAACACCAGTGTGCTTCAGGGCGCCTCACAACACCAGTGTGCTTCAGGGCGCCCACAACACCAGTGTGCTTCAGGGCGCCCCACAACACCAGTGTGCTTCAGGGCGCCTCACAACACCAGTGTGCTTCAGGGCGCCTCACAACACCAGTGTGCTTCAGGGCGCCCCACAACACCAGTGTGCTTCAGGGCGCCTCACAACACCAGTGTGCTTCAGGGCGCCTCACAACACCAGTGTGCTTCAGGGCGCCTCACAACACCAGTGTGCTTCAGGGCGCCTCACAACACCAGTGTGCTTCAGGGCGCCCCACAACACCAGTGTGCTTCAGGGCGCCCCACAACACCAGTGTGCTTCAGGGCGCCTCACAACACCAGTGTGCTTCAGGGCGCCCCACAACACCAGTGTGCTTCAGGGCGCCTCACAACACCAGTGTGCTTCAGGGCGCCCCACAACACCAGTGTGCTTCAGGGCGCCCCACAACACCAGTGTGCTTCAGGGCGCCCCACAACACCAGTGTGCTTCAGGGCGCCTCACAACACCAGTGTGCTTCAGGGCGCCTCACAACACCAGTGTGCTTCAGGGCGCCCCACAACACCAGTGTGCTTCAGGGCGCCTCACAACACCAGTGTGCTTCAGGGCGCCTCACAACACCAGTGTGCTTCAGGGCGCCCCACAACACCAGTGTGCTTCAGGGCGCCTCACAACACCAGTGTGCTTCAGGGCGCCTCACAACACCAGTGTGCTTCAGGGCGCCTCACAACACCAGTGTGCTTCAGGGCGCCCCACAACACCAGTGTGCTTCAGGGCGCCTCACAACACCAGTGTGCTTCAGGGCGCCTCACAACACCAGTGTGCTTCAGGGCGCCTCACAACACCAGTGTGCTTCAGGGCGCCTCACAACACCAGTGTGCTTCAGGGCGCCTCACAACACCAGTGTGCTTCAGGGCGCCTCACAACACCAGTGTGCTTCAGGGCGCCTCACAACACCAGTGTGCTTCAGGGCGCCTCACAACACCAGTGTGCTTCAGGGCGCCTCACAACACCAGTGTGCTTCAGGGCGCCTCACAACACCAGTGTGCTTCAGGGCGCCTCACAACACCAGTGTGCTTCAGGGCGCCTCACAACACCAGTGTGCTTCAGGGCGCCTCACAACACCAGTGTGCTTCAGGGCGCCCACAACACCAGTGTGCTTCAGGGCGCCTCACAACACCAGTGTGCTTCAGGGCGCCTCACAACACCAGTGTGCTTCAGGGCGCCTCACAACACCAGTGTGCTTCAGGGCGCCCACAACACCAGTGTGCTTCAGGGCGCCCCACAACACCAGTGCTTCAGGGCGCCCCACAACACCAGTGCTTCAGGGCGCCCACAACACCAGTGCTTCAGGGCGCCCCACAACACCAGTGTGCTTCAGGGCGCCTCACAACACCAGTGTGCTTCAGGGCGCCTCACAACACCAGTGTGCTTCAGGGCGCCTCACAACACCAGTGTGCTTCAGGGCGCCTCACAACACCAGTGTGCTTCAGGGCGCCTCACAACACCAGTGTGCTTCAGGGCGCCTCACAACACCAGTGTGCTTCAGGGCGCCCCACAACACCAGTGTGCTTCAGGGCGCCTCACAACACCAGTGTGCTTCAGGGCGCCTCACAACACCAGTGTGCTTCAGGGCGCCCACAACACCAGTGTGCTTCAGGGCGCCTCACAACACCAGTGTGCTTCAGGGCGCCCACAACACCAGTGTGCTTCAGGGCGCCCCACAACACCAGTGTGCTTCAGGGCGCCTCACAACACCAGTGTGCTTCAGGGCGCCCCACAACACCAGTGTGCTTCAGGGCGCCTCACAACACCAGTGTGCTTCAGGGCGCCCCACAACACCAGTGTGCTTCAGGGCGCCTCACAACACCAGTGTGCTTCAGGGCGCCTCACAACACCAGTGTGCTTCAGGGCGCCTCACAACACCAGTGTGCTTCAGGGCGCCTCACAACACCAGTGTGCTTCAGGGCGCCCCACAACACCAGTGTGCTTCAGGGCGCCTCACAACACCAGTGTGCTTCAGGGCGCCTCACAACACCAGTGTGCTTCAGGGCGCCTCACAACACCAGTGTGCTTCAGGGCGCCCCACAACACCAGTGTGCTTCAGGGCGCCCCACAACACCAGTGTGCTTCAGGGCGCCTCACAACACCAGTGTGCTTCAGGGCGCCTCACAACACCAGTGTGCTTCAGGGCGCCTCACAACACCAGTGTGCTTCAGGGCGCCTCACAACACCAGTGTGCTTCAGGGCGCCCCACAACACCAGTGTGCTTCAGGGCGCCTCACAACACCAGTGTGCTTCAGGGCGCCTCACAACACCAGTGTGCTTCAGGGCGCCTCACAACACCAGTGTGCTTCAGGGCGCCTCACAACACCAGTGTGCTTCAGGGCGCCTCACAACACCAGTGTGCTTCAGGGCGCCTCACAACACCAGTGTGCTTCAGGGCGCCTCACAACACCAGTGTGCTTCAGGGCGCCTCACAACACCAGTGTGCTTCAGGGCGCCCCACAACACCAGTGTGCTTCAGGGCGCCTCACAACACCAGTGTGCTTCAGGGCGCCTCACAACACCAGTGTGCTTCAGGGCGCCCACAACACCAGTGTGCTTCAGGGCGCCTCACAACACCAGTGTGCTTCAGGGCGCCTCACAACACCAGTGTGCTTCAGGGCTCCTCACAACACCAGTGTGCTTCAGGGCGCCCACAACACCAGTGTGCTTCAGGGCGCCTCACAACACCAGTGTGCTTCAGGGCGCCTCACAACACCAGTGTGCTGCAGGGCGCCCCACAACACCAGTCCATGGTCACATCTGTACCGGAATATACCAACGTTCATGGGACATACTCCTGCATATACGAGCTCATATATAAAGTCGGAGAGTGAGGAAAATTGGTAAATGTTTCAATGTAACGGCAGTGATACTGCCATGACTGTCTATCTGATTGTCACGTCAAGTCCTGCATGGTGACTGTCTCTTATTGTCACGTCGGGTCCTGCATTGTGACTGTCTCTCTGATTGTCACGTCGGGTCCTGCATGGTGACTGTCTCTCTGATTGTCACATCGGGTCCTGCATGGTGACTGTCTCTCTGATTGTCACGTCGGGTCCTGCATGGTGACTGTCTCTTGATTGTCACGTCAAGTCCTGCATGGTGACTGTCTCTCTGATTGTCACGTCGGGTCCTGCATGGTGACTGTCTCTCTGATTGTCACGTCGGGTCCTGCATTGTGACTGTCTCTCTGATTGTCACGTCGGGTCCTGCATGGTGACTGCCTCTCTGATTGTCACGTCGGGTCCTGCATGGTGACTGTCTCTCTGATTGTCACGTCGGGTCCTGCATGGTGACTGTCTCTCTGATTGTCACGTCGGGTCCTGCATGGTGACTGTCTCTCTGATTGTCACGTCAAGTCCTGCATGGTGACTGTCTCTCTGATTGTCACGTCAAGTCCTGCATGGTGACTGTCTCTCTGATTGTCACGTCAAGTCCTGCATGGTGACTGTCTCTCTGATTGTCACGTCAAGTCCTGCATGGTGACTGTCTCTCTGATTGTCACGTCGGGTCCTGCATGGTGACTGTCTCTCTGATTGTCACGTCGGGTCCTGCATGGTGACTGTCTCTCTGATTGTCACGTCAAGTCCTGCATGGTGACTGTCTCCCTGATTGTCACGTCAAGTCCTGCATGGTGACTGTCTCCCTGATTGTCACGTCGGGTCCTGCATGGTGACTGTCTCTCTGATTGTCACGTCAAGTCCTGCATGGTGACTGTCTCCCTGATTGTCACGTCTGGTCCTGCATGGTGACTGTCTCTCTGATTGTCACGTCGGGTCCTGCATGGTGACTGTCTCTCTGATTGTCACGTCAAGTCCTGCATGGTGACTGTCTCTCTGAT
Source organism: Procambarus virginalis (assembly GCA_020271785.1). Lineage (NCBI taxonomy): Eukaryota > Metazoa > Arthropoda > Malacostraca > Decapoda > Cambaridae > Procambarus > Procambarus virginalis. The sequence goes on along the minus strand of WNGS01168037.1, from coordinate 6,394 downwards.
TGTCACGTCAAGTCCTGCATGGTGACTGTCTCCCTGATTGTCACGTCGGGTCCTGCATGGTGACTGTCTCCCTGATTGTCACGTCAAGTTCTGCATGGTGACTGTCTCCCTGATTGTCACGTCAGGTCCTGCATGGTGACTGTCTCCCTGATTGTCACGTCGGGTCCTGCATGGTGACTGTCTCCCTGATTGTCACGTCGGGTCCTGCATGGTGACTGTCTCTCTGATTGTCACGTCAAGTCCTGCATGGTGACTGTCTCTCTGATTGTCACGTCAGGTCCTGCATGGTGACTGTCTCCCTGATTGTCACGTCGGGTCCTGCATGGTGACTGTCTCCCTGATTGTCACGTCGGGTCCTGCATGGTGACTGTCTCTCTGATTGTCACGTCAAGTCCTGCATGGTGACTGTCTCTCTGATTGTCACGTCAAGTCCTGCATGGTGACTGTCTCCCTGATTGTCACGTCGGGTCCTGCATGGTGACTGTCTCCCTGATTGTCACGTCAAGTTCTGCATGGTGACTGTCTCCCTGATTGTCACGTCGGGTCCTGCATGGTGACTGTCTCTCTGATTGTCACGTCAAGTCCTGCATGGTGACTGTCTCTCTGATTGTCACGTCAGGTCCTGCATGGTGACTGTCTCCCTGATTGTCACGTCGGGTCCTGCATGGTGACTGTCTCTCTGATTGTCACGTCAAGTCCTGCATGGTGACTGTCTTTCTGATTGTCACGTCAGGTCCTGCATGGTGACTGTCTCTCTGATTGTCACGTCGGGTCCTGCATGGTGACTGTCTCTCTGATTGTCACGTCAAGTCCTGCATGGTGACTGTCTCCCTGATTGTCACATCGGTCCTGCATGGCGACTGTCTCCTGATTGTCACGTCGGGTCCTGCATGGTGACTGTCTCCCTGATTGTCACGTCGGGTCCTGCATGGTGACTGTCTCCCTGATTGTCACGTCGGGTCCTGCATGGTGACTGTCTCCCTGATTGTCACGTCAGGTCCTGCATGGTGACTGTCTCCCTGATTGTCACGTCGGGTCCTGCATGGTGACTGTCTCCCTGATTGTCACGTCGGGTCCTGCATGGTGACTGTCTCCCTGATTGTCACGTCGGGTCCTGCATGGTGACTGTCTCCCTGATTGTCACGTCAAGTCCTGCATGGTGACTGTCTCCCTGATTGTCACGTCAGGTCCTGCATGGTGACTGTCTCCCTGATTGTCACGTCGGGTCCTGCATGGTGACTGTCTCCCTGATTGTCACGTCAAGTCCTGCATGGTGACTGTCTCCCTGATTTCACGTCAGGTCCTGCATGGTGACTGTCTCCCTGATTGTCACGTCGGGTCCTGCATGGTGACTGTCTCCCTGATTGTCACGTCGGTCCTGCATGGTGACTGTCTCTGATTGTCACGTCAAGTCCTGCATGGTGACTGCCTCTCTGATTGTCACGTCAAGTCCTGCATGGTGACTGTCTCCCTGATTGTCACGTCGGGTCCTGCATGGTGACTGTCTCTCTGATTGTCACGTCGGGTCCTGCATGGTGACTGTCTCTCTCTGATTGTCACGTCGGGTCCTGCATGGTGACTGTCTCTCTGATTGTCACGTCGGGTCCTGCATGGCGACTGTCTCTTATTGTCACGTCGGGTCCTGCATGGTGACTGTCTCTCTGATTGTCACGTCGGGTCCTGCATGGTGACTGTCTCTCTAATTGTCACGTCGGGTCCTGCATGGTGACTGTCTCTCTGATTGTCACGTCGGGTCCTGCATGGTGACTGTCTCTCTGATTGTCACGTCGGGTCCTGCATGGTGACTGTCTCTCTGATTGTCACGTCGGGTCCTGCATGGTGACTATCTCTCTGATTGTCACGTCGGGTCCTGCATGGTGACTGTCTCTCTGATTGTCACGTCGGGTCCTGCATGGTGACTGTCTCTCTGATAGTCACGTCAGGTCCTGCATGGTGACTGTCTTCCTGATTGTCACATCAGGTCCTGCATGGTGACTGTCTCCCTGATTGTCACGTCGGGTCCTGCATGGTGACTGTCTCCCTGATTGTCACGTCGGGTCCTGCATGGTGACTGTCTCCCTGATTGTCACGTCGGGTCCTGCATGGTGACTGTCTCTCTGATTGTCACGTCAAGTCCTGCATGGTGACTGTCTCTCTGATTGTCACGTCAAGTCCTGCATGGTGACTGTCTCCCTGATTGTCACGTCGGGTCCTGCATGGTGACTGTCTCCCTGATTGTCACGTCAAGTTCTGCATGGTGACTGTCTCCCTGATTGTCACGTCAGGTCCTGCATGGTGACTGTCTCCCTGATTGTCACGTCGGGTCCTGCATGGTGACTTTCTCCCTGATTGTCACGTCGGGTCCTGCATGGTGACTGTCTCTCTGATTGTCACGTCAAGTCCTGCATGGTGACTGTCTCTCTGATTGTCACGTCAGGTCCTGCATGGTGACTGTCTCCCTGATTGTCACGTCGGGTCCTGCATGGTGACTGTCTCTCTGATTGTCACGTCAAGTCCTGCATGGTGACTGTCTTTCTGATTGTCACGTCAGGTCCTGCATGGTGACTGTCTCTCTGATTGTCACGTCGGGTCCTGCATGGTGACTGTCTCCCTGATTGTCACGTCAGGTCCTGCATGGTGACTGTCTTCCTGATTGTCACATCAGGTCCTGCATGGTGACTGTCTCCCTGATTGTCACGTCGGGTCCTGCATGGTGACTGTCTCCCTGATTGTCACGTCAAGTCCTGCATGGTGACTGTCTCCCTGATTGTCACGTCAGGTCCTGCATGGTGACTGTCTCCCTGATTGTCACGTCGGGTCCTGCATGGTGACTGTCTCCCTGACTGTCACGTCGGGTCCTGCATGGTGACTGTCTCCCTGATTGTCACGTCGGGTCCTGCATGGTGACTGTCTCCCTGATTGTCACGTCGGGTCCTGCATGGTGACTGTCTCTCTGATTGTCACGTCAAGTCCTGCATGGTGACTGTCTCCCTGATTGTCACGTCAAGTCCTGCATGGTGACTGTCTCCCTGATTGTCACGTCGGGTCCTGCATGGTGACTGTCTCCCTGATTGTCACGTCAAGTTCTGCATGGTGACTGTCTCCCTGATTGTCACGTCGGGTCCTGCATGGTGACTGTCTCTCTGATTGTCACGTCAAGTCCTGCATGGTGACTGTCTCTCTGATTGTCACGTCAGGTCCTGCATGGTGACTGTCTCCCTGATTGTCACGTCGGGTCCTGCATGGTGACTGTCTCTCTGATTGTCACGTCAAGTCCTGCATGGTGACTGTCTTTCTGATTGTCACGTCAGGTCCTGCATGGTGACTGTCTCTCTGATTGTCACGTCGGGGTCCTGCATGGTGACTGTCTCTCTGATTGTCACGTCAAGTCCTGCATGGTGACTGTCTCCCTGATTGTCACATCGGGTCCTGCATGGCGACTGTCTCCCTGATTGTCACGTCGGGTCCTGCATGGTGACTGTCTCCCTGATTGTCACGTCGGGTCCTGCATGGTGACTGTCTCCCTGATTGTCACGTCGGGTCCTGCATGGTGACTGTCTCCCTGATTGTCACGTCAGGTCCTGCATGGTGACTGTCTCCCTGATTGTCACGTCGGGTCCTGCATGGTGACTGTCTCCCTGATTGTCACGTCGGGTCCTGCATGGTGACTGTCTCCCTGATTGTCACGTCAAGTCCTGCATGGTGACTGTCTCCCTGATTGTCACGTCAGGTCCTGCATGGTGACTGTCTCCCTGATTGTCACGTCGGGTCCTGCATGGTGACTGTCTCCCTGATTGTCACGTCAAGTCCTGCATGGTGACTGTCTCCCTGATTGTCACGTCAGGTCCTGCATGGTGACTGTCTCCCTGATTGTCACGTCGGGTCCTGCATGGTGACTGTCTCCCTGATTGTCACGTCGGGTCCTGCATGGTGACTGTCTCTGATTGTCACGTCAAGTCCTGCATGGTGACTGCCTCTCTGATTGTCACGTCAAGTCCTGCATGGTGACTGTCTCCCTGATTGTCACGTCGGGTCCTGCATGGTGACTGTCTCTCTGATTGTCACGTCGGGTCCTGCATGGTGACTGTCTCTCTGATTGTCACGTCGGGTCCTGCATGGTGACTGTCTCTCTGATTGTCACGTCGGGTCCTGCATGGTGACTGTCTCTCTGATTGTCACGTCAAGTCCTGCATGGTGACTGTCTCTCTGATTGTCACGTCGGGTCCTGCATGGTGACTGTCTCTCTGATTGTCACGTCGGGTCCTGCATGGTGACTGTCTCTCTGATTGTCACGTCGGGTCCTGCATGGTGACTGTCTCTCTGATTGTCACGTCGGGTCCTGCATGGTGACTGTCTCTCTGATTGTCACGTCGGGTCCTGCATGGTGACTGTCTCTCTGATTGTCACGTCAAGTCCTGCATGGTGACTGTCTCTCTGATTGTCACGTCAAGTCCTGCATGGTGACTGTCTCTCTGATTGTCACGTCGGGTCCTGCATGGTGACTGTCTGTCTGATTATCACGTCAGGTCCTGCATGGTGACTGTCTCCCTGATTGTCACATCGGGTCCTGCATGGTGACTGTCTCCCTGATTGTCACGTCGGGTCCTGCATGGTGACTGTCTCTCTGATTGTCACGTCGGGTCCTGCATGGTGACTGTCTCCCTGATTGTCACGTCGGGTCCTGCATGGTGACTGTCTCCCTGATTGTCACGTCGGGTCCTGCCTGGTGACTGTCTCCCTGATTGTCACGTCGGGTCCTGCATGGTGACTGTCTCCTGATTGTCACGTCAGGTCCTACATGGTGACTGTCTCCCTGATTGTCACGTCGGGTCCTGCATGGTGACTGTCTCCCTGATTGTCACGTCGGGTCCTGCATGGTGACTGTCTCCCTGATTGTCACGTCAAGTCCTGCATGGTGACTGTCTCCCTGATTGTCACGTCAGGTCCTGCATGGTGACTGTCTCCCTGATTGTCACGTCGGGTCCTGCATGGTGACTGTCTCCCTGATTGTCACGTCAGGTCCTGCATGGTGACTGTCTCCCTGATTGTCACGTCGGGTCCTGCATGGTGACTGTCTCCCTGATTGTCACGTCGGGTCCTGCATGGTGACTGTCTCCCTGATTGTCACGTCAAGTCCTGCATGGTGACTGTCTCCCTGATTGTCACGTCGGGTCCTGCATGGTGACTGTCTCCCTGATTGTCACGTCGGGTCCTGCATGGTGACTATCACATATCCTTATCCCGATCCTATATATAATATATATATATATATATATATCTATATATAATATATATAATATATATTCTATATATATATAATATTAATATATATATATGTCGTACCTAGTAGCCAGAACTCACTTTTTGGCCTACTATGCAAGCCCCGATTTGCCTAATAAGCCAAGTTTTCCTGAATTAATATATATTTTCTCTAATTTTTTTCTTATGAAAAGATAAAGCTACCCATTTCATTATGTATGAGGTCAATTTTTTTCATTGGAGTTAAAATTAACGTAGATATATGACCGAACCTAACCAACTCTACCTAACCTAACCTAACCTATCTTTATAGGTTAGGTTAAATTAGGTAGCCAAAAAAGTTAGGTTAGGTTAGGTTAGGTAGGTTAGGTAGTCGAAAAACAAATAATTCATGAAAACTGGCCTATAGGCAAATCGGGCCTTGCATAGTAGGCTGACAAGTGCGTTCTGGCTACTAGGTACGACATATATGTATATATATATGTCGTACCAAGTAGCCAGAACGCACTTCTCAGCCTACTATGCAAGGCCCAATTTGCCTAATAGCTAAATTTTCATGAATTAATTGTTTTTCGACTACCTAACCTACCTAACCTAACCTAACCTAACTTTTTCGGCTACCTAACCTAACTTATAAATTAGGTTAGGTAGGGTTGGTTAGGTTCCGTTAATTTTAACCCAAATAAAAAAAATTGACCTCATACATAACGAAATGGGTAGCTTTATCATTTCATAACAAAAAAATTAGAGAAAATATATTAATTTATTAAAACTTGGCTTATTAGGCAAATCGGGCCTTCATAGTAGGCTGAGAAGTGTGTTACGACATATATATATATATATATATATATATATATATATATATATATTAGAGTCATTTATTTTTTTTTATAATAAGCTAAATGAAACCTGTCAATGTTCAACAATTCCCAGCCACTTATTAAAAAAAATGGGGGGAATATTTGGCATGTTGTTACAGTTCAGGAGGATCAAACTCGGCTCAAACACCTCCAGCTCAGGATGGAGCAGTGGTGGTTAAAACATGGTTCTGCTAGCAGTGGTGGTTAAAACATGGTTCTGCTAGCAGTGGTGGTTAAAATAAACCAGAGTGATAGTTGAGACTTGGCATAATTTG
>WNGS01168036.1:0-11650 GCA_020271785.1 Procambarus virginalis | reverse complement strand
ATATATATAAATAAATATATATATATATATATATATTATATATATATATATATATATATATATATATATATTGGTGTATACTGGCAGCAGGTTTTCTTTTACACATGTCTCATTGAATATGACCGCATATTCTGTATTTACTATCTTCTGATTTAGGGCTTCTATCCCTCTAACTATTTTCTTAGCATCAGGGCTTAGCTGAAATAGGAGTTCTCCAAAACTCATTTTCGTAATTTCTGGGTGAAGAAAAGATGTGGATTACTATAGAATGTATTACACTTATTTAAACAATTTGCACAACGTTTCGAACCTCCATGGTTCATTCTCAAGTGAGGAATGTTACAATGTGGTTTGATTATATACCCGCACTGGGTCAGGTGATAAACAATAAAGGTGAAAACATAGGGGATACATAGGGGATAATGGGGTGAAACATATGAACATAAGAATAGAGGTAACCGCAGAAGGCCTATTGGCCCATACGAGGCAGCTGGCATCTACATACAAAGATTAATCCAGTGTAATTGGCCTGTTATGTTGAACATTGTCTTCTGTGTTGGCATCGTTATGTTCTGGTCTTGTCCTTACTCTCATTGTGGGAAGAGTAAATAGTTCCGTGATTTGGGTGTTCATGGTAGGTTGTTCTGTTCTTATGTGAATTGCTTCAAGAATTTGTAATCTTCTTGCATCTTGGGTTCTGTCTATTATGCATGTATTCTTGTTCAACATTTCTCTTGTTAGGGTGATGTCATGGGCTTGTCTCATGTGATTCCTAGGGGCACCGGATTGAAGATGGCATGTCAAACGCCTCGTCAGCTTGGTCGACGTCATACCTATGTACTTAGATTGAAGGTTACATCCTTCGTGGGGGCAAGTGTACATGTATACAACGCTTGACTGCTGTAGAGGGTTCTCTGTCGGCTTCGGGCTGTTTTTGATAAGGAGTTCGGAAGTCTTCTTGGTTTTATAGAATATTGTCAGGTTTATGTTTTGGTTAGGAGTAGTGCTTTTTACTCCTTTACGGATTATTTCTTTCATTATTCTTTCCTCTTTTGTATGTTCACTGTGCATGGTTGATTTGTAATATAATTTTATTGGAGGTATTGTGGTTTCTGTTCTAGGTTCTGGATTATACCAACGGTCCAAGTGTCTTCTTATAGCAGCGTTTATTTCCGCGTTGCTATATCCATTGTTCACCAATACCTGAGTTACTCTTTCAAACTCTCTACTCACGTTGCTCCATTCAGAGCAGTGGGTAAGCGCTCGACGAATATAAGCATTGAGAACACTGGCTTTGTATCTTTGGGGGCACTCACTTCTACCGTTCAGGCATAATCCTATGTTGGTGGGCTTGGTATATACGTTGGTGCTTAAAGAGGTTCCTGTTTTTGTTATTAGTACATCCAAGAATGGCAGACTGTTATTTTCACTATTTTCATGTGTGAATCGGAGTACTGACTCTCTCTCTAGATGTCTTTTTAGGTCAATTAGTTCATCTGAGTCTTTTACTATTACGAATATGTCATCTACATAACGGCAATATACAGTTGGTTTTTGTCTGCTACTGAAGACCCTGTCTTCGATGGTTCCCATATAAAAATTAGCAAATAAAACTCCTAAGGGAGAGCCCATTGCTACTCCGTCTATTTGTAAATACATGTCTCCTTGTGGACTGATGAAAGGGGCTTCCTTTGTACATGCTTCGAGAAGACTCTTCAAGTGTGGCTCAGGTATGTCTAATTTGGGGGTGCTCTCGTCTCTGTATACTCTGTCCAGTATCATTCCTATGGTTGTGTCGACTGGGACGTTGGTAAATAGGGATTCCACGTCCAGGGAAGCAATGATTCCATCGGGCTGGGTAGATTTGATTAATTCTAGGAAATCTGCTGATGATTGTAGACTATACTTACTTGGAGTGTATGGGGTTAGGAGTTCATTGAGTTTTTTTGCCAGGTGATAAGTTGGAGTTGGTATTTGGCTGATTATAGGGCGTAGTGGGTTACCTGGTTTATGTGTCTTAACATTGCCGTAGGCATATCCTAAGCCATAGTCGCCTTGAAGTTTATTGAAATGCACACTACCTTTCTTTGCGTTGATTGCCGTAATTGTTTTGTTTACTTTCCGCTTAAGGTCTTCCACAGGGTTCCTAGTGATTCGTTGAAATTTGGAGTCATCATTAAGGATATCGCTAATTTTGTTCATGTATTCTTGGGTATGAATCAATACATATGCTGCTGTCTTATCGGCTTTTCTTATTGTTACGTCTTTCAGATTTTTTAGTTGATTTGCTGCTTCTTTGAGTCGTGGGGTTAAGATTGTAGATGAATATGTTCCTCGTTTTTTCCCCGCTTCTGCTAGTAGCCTGAAGTGTGTCAGAGGTGATGACTTTTTTGTTGTCTTCTAGCTTATGGATGTCGTCCAGAAGCATTTCGATTTCCAGGCGTTTTTGATGCATCTTTGGTTTAGATATGAATTGACAATTTAGACCAAGATTTAAGAGGTCTCGTTGGTCCTGGGTAAGATCATAAGAAGTCAGGTTAATGTAGCCATCTTTAGGACGAGGGATCTTTAACTGTCTACCGTTTAGGGCTGTTAACTTACGGAGTGTCTTTGTTTCTACACGAGTTTTATGTTGTTGTTTCAGGTTACATAGTTCACTGTTGATGGTTTGCTTGAGTTGGATAGGGATGTCGTAAGGCAAGAACTCATACGGCATCAACTAAACAAGAAAAAGGAAGCCCTCCAAACCCTTACAGAGCAAGCTGAGCATCTGTTAAACAAATGGACCCAGTACGACATCCCTATCTACCTCACGTTCAAGCTAATCATATACTTGCTTATAGTACATACAAAAGTAAAATATTTTAAATACTGTACCATTTCATGATACCCTCGTATTTGTTGTATAAATATAGGTTTGATGTTGACGTTGCATGTGGGGAACATGTTCCCTCACCCCCACCCACTCAATATAACGACTAAAAAAATTAATAGAAAGTGAAATGTTAGAAATAAAATGCAGGAAACGTAGCCACGTTAGCCTAATTAACATTTAAATACATGTAAAGTGCAATTTACATAGAAAGTGGCGGTGTAGACATTGTATATCAACATGTCCCATAGTACCCTATATATATATATATATATATATATATATATATATATATATATATATATATATATATATATATATATATATATATATATGAATGAAAACTCACACCCCAGAAGTGACTCGAACCCATACTCCCAGGAGCAACGCAACTGGTATGTACAAGACGCCTTAAACCACTTGACCATCACGACCGGACATAATGAGGTGATAGCCGAAGCTATTTGAACCACCTCACCGCCGGCACTCGGATGGTTATCTTGGGCATAGCATTTTACCAAATCACCTCATTCTTTGGGGCACACGTGAGGAACACAAATGCGAACAAGCCTGAATGGTCCCCAGGACTATATGCGAATGAAAACTCACACCCCAGAAGTGACTCGAACCCATACTCCCAGGAGCAACGCAACTGGTATGTACAAGACGCCTTAAACCACTTGACCATCACGACCGGACATAATGAGGTGATAGCCGAAGCTATTTGAACCACCTCACCGCCGGCACTCGGATGGTAATCTTGGGCATAGCATTTTATCAAATCACCTCATTTTTTGGGGCAACACGTGAGGAACACAAATGCAAACAAGCCTGAATGGTCCCCAGGACTAGATACAACTGAAAACTCACACTCCAGAAGTGACTCGAACCCATACTCCCAAGATTACCATCCGAGTGCCGGCGGGGAAGTGGTTCATATAGCTCCGGCTATCACTTCCTTATGTCCGGTCGTGATGGTCAAGTGGTTTAAGGCGTGCCTGTACATACCAGTTGCGTTGCTCCTGGGAGTATGGGTTCGAGTCACTTCTGGGGTGTGAGTTTTCAGTTGTATCTAGTCCTAGGGACCATTCAGGCTTGTTTGCATATATATATATATATATATATATATATATATATTTTTTTTTTTTTTTTTTTTTTTTTTTTTTTTTTTAAAAAAAGTTTGTGAGGGTACCACCTCTGGTGCCAATGTGGGGACCCATAGCCTCGGAGAAGAAAATAAAACGTATTCAGAGGAGACCTTGTGGTTTCTCACTGAACACTAATATTTTCTTCTCCTACCACCCCATTCTTTTGTATGTACACATATATATTTGCTTTATTTGAACTGTGTTACAAAAAAGGAGTTACATATAGGTTACAAAGATGGTTATCATAGGTTGTCGAGTTCCTCCAGCTCCTCAGATGGCGGGCAGGAACCCTGGATGCAGTGCGCATTTCCCCTCTGTATCGCCACGCTGAGGCGCTGGAAAAGAAAGCTGGCAGCTCTAGGGTCCCTTGTTGTTTCAATGAGCCTAGAACCCCGTTCCTTCAAAAAACTGGTAGCACTTTTACCCCAGGCGCCGAGTGTCTCAGAAGCAATGGGGACAAAATTGTAGTGGTGATCAAGTTCTCTATACTTACGGGATTTGGCTGCTTCCCTGTGGGTGGCAGCGCCACCTGGTTGTGCAACACTGAGGTCAATGTAGGTGTTAGCCAGGGTTGATACGCACGTGTAGTCCCATACCAACTGCTTGCCATTCTTCCAGGGGTTCACTGTGATACCATCCGGGCGACCAATAAGAGCATCAGAGTTACGAGGCGTTAGGTAACGAGGCTCTCTCTCGGCTGGGCATCCAGCTGTGGTGAGGCTCCTCTTGATGATGTCGTTAACTTCACTGTGCCTCGAGTGCCATCCTCCCGTGCTTTGGCAGAGTAGGCCATGGTGGCCGTACCTGTCAGCCACCACCTCGCCACAAATACACCTATATCTGGTGTGGATTGGGGCAGCAAGGCGGAGGGCCACAGCAATTCGGAGGGCGTGTGGTGTGAGACGCGTGCCAGTTGCCGACATTGGGGTTGCTAACAGGAAATCCCCTGCATGAGGGGCTGCTACTGCTGTGAGGCGAGCAATGTCGTGCTGTGTTGATGCAGCACCCAGGCACTCTGCAGCAACTTTGTCTACAATGGGGCCATCCCAGCTGGATTGCCTGTGGGCTTTTGGGGATGGTGGTTGAGGTGATGGGCCTGCACGAGAGGCCCACTCTGTGGCACAGCGTGTAAAATTGGGATCATGTACACCTGCCAGCTGATGTAAGTGGGCAGGTAGAATTTCCTTCACAAGGTCGTCGGATGCTGATAAGGAGGACAGGAAGGCTGGAACAGCGATTTGCGTTGCTGTTCGAACTCCGAATATATATATGTGCGAATATATATATATATATATGTTCGAACGAATATATATATATATATATATATATATATATATATATATATATATATATATATATATATATATATATATATATATATATATTAGTATATTTTGGTAGCAGTCTTTCCTGTACACATATATTATTAAATATGACCGAAAAAGTAAGATTAGTAATTCTAACACGAATTTTCTCAATATTTCTTATGTTTCTTTTCACTGATGATGGTAATTGAAAAATCAATTCTCCAAAATTCACATTTATTTCTAGTCTGACGCGACGCTTGAACGCGTTTCATAATAACTTATTACATTTTCAAAGACTTTTAGTTTACACACACAACTATAACCTGCAAACACTAAACAGAGTTCTCACTTATGCTATGATTTAAACAGCTTTCATTTTATACCCGCATTTTGGGTGATGTGATATGTTACAACAGTTTTGGATGAGGTGACCACCAGTGTGCTTCAGGGCACTCCACAACACCAGTGTGCTTCAGGGCGCCTCACAACACCAGTGTGCTTCAGGGCGCCTCACAACACCAATGTGCTTCAGGGCGCCTCACAACACCAGTGTGCTTCAGGGCACTCCACAACACCAGTGTGCTTCAGGGCGCCTCACAACACCAATGTGCTTCAGGGCGCCTCACAACACCAGTGTGCTTCAGGGCGCCTCACAACACCAGTGTGCTGCAGGGCGCCTCACAACACCAGTGTGCTTCAGGGCGCCCCTCAACACCAGTGTGCTTCAGGGCGCCTCACAACACCAGTGTGCTTCAGGGCGCCCCACAACACCAGTGTGCTTCAGGGCGCCTCACAACACCAGTGTGCTTCAGGGCGCCCCACAACATCAGTGTGCTTCAGGGCGCCCCACAACACCAGTGTGCTTCAGGGCGCCCCACAACAACAGTGTGCTTCAGGGCGCCCCACAACACCAGTGTGCTTCAGGGCGCCTCACAACACCAGTGTGCTTCAGGGCGCCTCACAACACCAGTGTGCTTCAGGGCGCCCCACAACACCAGTGTGCTTCAGGGCGCCTCACAACACCAGTGTGCTTCAGAGCGCCCCACAACACCAGTGCGCTTCAGGGCGCCCCACAACACCAGTGTGCTTCAGGGCGCCTCGCAACACCAGTGTGCTTCAGGGCGCCTCACAACAAAAGTGTGCTTTATGGCGCCTCACAATACCAGTGTGCTTCAAGGCGCCTCACAACACCAGTGTGCTTCAGAGCGCCTCACAACACCAGTGTGCTTCCGGGTGCTTCACATCACCAGTGTGCTTAACGCGCCTCACAACACCAGTGAGCTTCAGGGCGCCTCACAACACCAGTGTGCTTCAGGGCGCCTCACAACACCAGTGTGCTGCAGGGCGCCTCACAACACCAGTGTGCTTCAGGGCGAGCCTCACAACACCAGCGTGCTTCAGGGCGCCTCACAACACCAATGTGTTTCAGGGCGCCTCACAACACCAGTGTGCTTCAGGGCGAATCACAACACCAGTGTGCTTCAGGGCGCCTCACAGCACCACTGAGCTGCAGGGCGCCTCAACACCAGTGTGCTTCAGGGCGCCTCACAACACCAGTGTGCTTCAGGGCGCTTCTCAACACCAGTGTGCTTCAGGGCGCCTCATAACACCAGTGTGCTGCAGGGCGGCCCACAACACCAGTGTGCTTCAGGGCGCCTCACAACACCAGTGTGCTGCAGGGCGCCCCACAACACCAGTGTGCTTCAGGGCGCCTCACAACACCAGTGTGCTTCAGGGCGCCTCACAACACCAGTGTGCTTCAGGGCGCCTCAGAACACCAGTGTGCTTCAGGGCGCCTCACAACACCAGTGTACTTTATGGCACCTCACAACACCAGTGTGCTTCAGGGCGCCTCACAACACCAGTGTGCTTCAGGGCGCCTCACAACACCAGTATGCTTCAGGGCGCCTCACAACACCAGTGTGCTTCAGGGCGCCTCACAACACCAGTGTGCTTCAGGGTGCCTCACAACACCAGTGTGCTTCAGGGCGCCTCACAACACCAGTGTGCTTCAGGGAGCCTCACAACACCAGTGTGCTTCAGGGCGCCTCACAACACCAGTGTGCTTCAGGGCGCCTCACACACCAGTGTGCTGCAGGGCGCCTCACAACACCAGTGTGCTGCAGGGCGCCTCACAACACCAGTGTGCTTCAGGGCGCCCCACAACACCAGTGTGCTGCAGGGCGCCTCACAACACCAGTGTGCTTCAGGGCGCCTCACAACACCAGTGTGCTTCAGGGCGCCTCACAACACCAGTGTGCTTCAGGGCGCCTCACAACACCAGTGTGCTTCAGGGCGCCTCACAACACCAGTGTGCTGCAGGGCGCCCCACAACACCAGTGTGCTTCAGGGCGCCTCACAACACCAGTGTGCTTCAGGGCGCCTCACAACACCAGTGTGCTTCAGGGAGCCTCACAACACCAGTGAGCTGCAGGGCGCCTCACAACACCAGTGTGCTTCAGGGCGCCTCACAACACCAGTGTGCTTCAGGGCGCCTCACAACACCAGTGTGCTTCAGGGCGCCTCACAACACCAGTGTGCTGCAGGGCGCCTCACAACACCAGTGTGCTTCAGGGCGCCTCACAACACCAGTGTGCTTCAGGGCGCCTCACAACACCAGTGTGCTTCAGGGCGCCTCACAACACCAGTGTGCTTCAGGGCGCCCCACAACACCAGTGTGCTTCAGGGCGCCTCACAACACCAGTGTGCTTCAGCGCGCCTCACAACACCAGTGTGCTTCAGGGCGCCTCACAACACCAGTGTGCTTCAGGGCGCCTCACAACACCAGTGTGCTTCAGGGCGCCTCACAACACCAGTGTGCTTCAGGGCGCCCCACAACACCAGTGTGCTTCAGGGCGCCTCACAACACCAGTGTGCTTCAGGGCGCCTCACAACACCAGTGTGCTTCAGGGCGCCTCACAACACCAGTGTGCTTCAGGGCGCCTCACAACACCAGTGTGCTTCAGGGCGCTCACAACACCAGTGTGCTTCAGGGCGCCTCACAACACCAGTGTGCTTCAGGGCGCCTCACAACACCAGTGTGCTTCAGGGCGCCTCACAACACCAGTGTGCTTCAGGGCGCCTCACAACACCAGTGTGCTTCAGGGCGCCTCACAACACCAGTGTGCTTCAGGGCGCCCCACAACACCAGTGTGCTTCAGGGCGCCCACAACACCAGTGTGCTTCAGGGCGCCCACAACACCAGTGTGCTTCAGGGCGCCTCACAACACCAGTGTGCTTCAGGGCGCCTCACAACACCAGTGTGCTTCAGGGCGCCTCCACAACACCAGTGTGCTTCAGGGCGCCCCACAACACCAGTGTGCTTCAGGGCGCCCACAACACCAGTGTGCTTCAGGGCGCCTCACAACACCAGTGTGCTTCAGGGCGCCTCACAACACCAGTGTGCTTCAGGGCGCCCCACAACACCAGTGTGCTTCAGGGCGCCTCACAACACCAGTGTGCTTCAGGGCGCCTCACAACACCAGTGTGCTTCAGGGCGCCTCACAACACCAGTGTGCTTCAGGGCGCCTCACAACACCAGTGTGCTTCAGGGCGCCTCACAACACCAGTGTGCTTCAGGGCGCCTCACAACACCAGTGTGCTTCAGGGCGCCTCACAACACCAGTGTGCTTCAGGGCGCCTCACAACACCAGTGTGCTTCAGGGCGCCTCACAACACCAGTGTGCTTCAGGGCGCCTCACAACACCAGTGTGCTTCAGGGCGCCTCACAACACCAGTGTGCTTCAGGGCGCCTCACAACACCAGTGTGCTTCAGGGCGCCTCACACACCAGTGTGCTTCAGGGCGCCTCACAACACCAGTGTGCTTCAGGGCGCCTCACAACACCAGTGTGCTTCAGGGCGCCTCACAACACCAGTGTGCTTCAGGGCGCCTCACAACACCAGTGTGCTTCAGGGCGCCTCACAACACCAGTGTGCTTCAGGGCGCCTCACAACACCAGTGTGCTTCAGGGCGCCTCACAACACCAGTGTGCTTCAGGGCGCCTCACAACACCAGTGTGCTTCAGGGCGCCTCACAACACCAGTGTGCTTCAGGGCGCCTCACAACACCAGTGTGCTTCAGGGCGCCTCACAACACCAGTGTGCTTCAGGGCGCCTCACAACACCAGTGTGCTTCAGGGCGCCTCACAACACCAGTGTGCTTCAGGGCGCCTCACAACACCAGTGTGCTTCAGGGCGCCTCACAACACCAGTGTGCTTCAGGGCGCCTCACAACACCAGTGTGCTTCAGGGCGCCTCACAACACCAGTGTGCTTCAGGGCGCCTCACAACACCAGTGTGCTTCAGGGCGCCTCACAACACCAGTGTGCTTCAGGGCGCCTCACAACACCAGTGTGCTTCAGGGCGCCTCACAACACCAGTGTGCTTCAGGGCGCCTCACAACACCAGTGTGCTTCAGGGCGCCTCACAACACCAGTGTGCTTCAGGGCGCCTCACAACACCAGTGTGCTTCAGGGCGCCTCACAACACCAGTGTGCTTCAGGGCGCCTCACAACACCAGTGTGCTTCAGGGCGCCTCACAACACCAGTGTGCTTCAGGGCGCCTCACAACACCAGTGTGCTTCAGGGCGCCTCACAACACCAGTGTGCTTCAGGGCGCCTCACAACACCAGTGTGCTTCAGGGCGCCTCACAACACCAGTGTGCTTCAGGGCGCCTCACAACACCAGTGTGCTTCAGGGCGCCTCACAACACCAGTGTGCTTCAGGGCGCCCCACAACACCAGTGTGCTTCAGGGCGCCTCACAACACCAGTGTGCTTCAGGGCGCCTCACAACACCAGTGTGCTTCAGGGCGCCTCACAACACCAGTGTGCTTCAGGGCGCCTCACAACACCAGTGTGCTTCAGGGCGCCTCACAACACCAGTGTGCTTCAGGGCGCCTCACAACACCAGTGTGCTTCAGGGCGCCTCACAACACCAGTGTGCTTCAGGGCGCCTCACAACACCAGTGTGCTTCAGGGCGCCTCACAACACCAGTGTGCTTCAGGGCGCCCCACAACACCAGTGTGCTTCAGGGCGCCTCACAACACCAGTGTGCTTCAGGGCGCCTCACAACACCAGTGTGCTTCAGGGCGCCTCACAACACCAGTGTGCTTCAGGGCGCCCACAACACCAGTGTGCTTCAGGGCGCCTCACAACACCAGTGTGCTTCAGGGCGCCTCACAACACCAGTGTGCTTCAGGGCGCCTCACAACACCAGTGTGCTTCAGGGCGCCTCACAACACCAGTGTGCTTCAGGGCGCCCCACAACACCAGTGTGCTTCAGGGCGCCTCACAACACCAGTGTGCTTCAGGGCGCCCCACAACACCAGTGTGCTTCAGGGCGCCTCACAACACCAGTGTGCTTCAGGGCGCCCACAACACCAGTGTGCTTCAGGGCGCCCCACAACACCAGTGTGCTTCAGGGCGCCCCACAACACCAGTGTGCTTCAGGGCGCCACAACACCAGTGTGCTTCAGGGCGCCCACAACACCAGTGTGCTTCAGGGCGCCCACAACACCAGTGTGCTTCAGGGCGCCTCACAACACCAGTGTGCTTCAGGGCCCCCACAACACCAGTGTGCTTCAGGGCGCCTCACAACACCAGTGTGCTTCAGGGCGCCTCACAACACCAGTGTGCTTCAGGGCGCTCCACAACACCAGTGTGCTTCAGGGCGCCCCACAACACCAGTGTGCTTCAGGGCGCCCACAACACCAGTGTGCTTCAGGGCGCCTCACAACACCAGTGTGCTTCAGGGCGCTCCACAACACCAGTGTGCTTCAGGGCGCCCACAACACCAGTGTGCTTCAGGGCGCCACAACACCAGTGTGCTTCAGGGCGCCTCACAACACCAGTGTGCTTCAGGGCGCCTCACAACACCAGTGTGCTTCAGGGCGCCTCACAACACCAGTGTGCTTCAGGGCGCTCACAACACCAGTGTGCTTCAGGGCGCCTCACAACACCAGTGTGCTTCAGGGCGCCCCACAACACCAGTGTGCTTCAGGGCGCCTCACAACACCAGTGTGCTTCAGGGCGCCTCACAACACCAGTGTGCTTCAGGGCGCCTCACACACCAGTGTGCTTCAGGGCGCCCCACAACACCAGTGTGCTTCAGGACGCCTCACAACACCAGTGTGCTTCAGGCGCCCCACAACACCAGTGTGCTTCAGGACGCCTCACAACACCAGTGTGCTTCAGGGCGCCTCACAACACCAGTGTGCTTCAGGGCGCCTCACAACACCAGTGCGCTTCAGGGCGCGCTCCACAACACACAACACCAGTGTGCTTCAGGGCGCCCCACAACACCAGTGTGCTTCAGGGCACT
>WNGS01168035.1:0-11518 GCA_020271785.1 Procambarus virginalis | reverse complement strand
TTGGACCTAGATTCAGGAAGCTCCGTGTATTTCTTCGTAAGTGGTTTGCTACGAAGGTTCCTAAGTGTGCCCTAAGAAGATGCTTAGGTGCAATTCAATAAGGTCCACTTAGGAAGAAATTTGTTGGTTCACCTGCGTGCCGATAGAGGTCACTACTGTGTTTCGTTTGGCCAATCAGAGAGCAGCAACATTCTTCATATTGAAGATTTAGCGCTGGCTTATCGGAGCTCTACTGCCTCCTATTTACGTCGAATTTTCTTATAAAATTAGTATATTTCGAAAAAAAATGTTTTTTCAACTTCTACAGCCAGCACCGACATTGTAGTAAACAAATATGTTACATTTGTTGTTTACCTACGTAATTCTAAGAGATACTGTGTAGCTGTCCTTGTTGCTCGGAAGATGCGCTGACAATTATTGTATATATTTACTGAATTTACCCAAGGGCCACTAACTATGTAGTGGCCTCGAAGAGGACAGAAAGCCGGCGGCTTGTTAAGGGCCCGCCAATTGTCTTAATGATATTTTTGAGCTGGAATTTGGCATTTACGGCTTCAGCGGGTAGCGGTCCGGTGGGTTTATAGCCCTCTTGGTGGAAAAAAAAACATCTGTTTTCAGTCCTACTTGAGAGAACATACTCTCCAACACCATATCTGTGATTGCCCTGTTATCAGTGACTTCATACCAAATGGTATGAGGTATTTTGAGCTCTGTAATTACTTCATACACTCAGGAATATTGGAAGATATTCTTGTGCTGCACCCAGATTTTGCCAGTGGAGGCTAATAGATCAGCATTAAGTATTTTGTTCTCTCCTAATTCCATGTATGACTGGCCATCCTGTGAGGTGAGGATGTTGGATGAGCTTGTAGCTGGTTTTTGATCTACACTGTGTGGTCCTTTATACAGAATAGGGAAGCAGCACATTGCTGTGTATACCTAAACATGTTTAAAAATACATTGTTTGAGAGGAGTCTTGTAGAAACTGGTAAGAGTAATTATAATATAATGTTTCCATGATTCAGTGCTTACCTCTTGTGAAAATTGAGAAGAGTTGTTTAGTCAGAGTTGATTTATTTTTGTATTGAGGCTGGTATTTTCTAATTGATTCCATGTACAGTATGTCTAACCATCCTGTGAGATGGGAGTATTAGATAAACTTATAGCTAGTTTTGTATCTACACTGTGTAATATTCCATATAGAATAGGGTAGCAGCACATTGCTGTGTATACCTAATCTTCTTAAAAAAAAATCAGTAATAAAGATTTTAAATTATAGTTTGTATTATTACAAATACAGTACTGTATTATCCTTATTAAATCATGTTGACCATGGATCATTAAGATCTCATGTTGATATGTAATAGTCATATTTCTTTTGAACTGCTAATCCATGAATCATTCATTAAATTGTGCATTATGTCTCAATTTTTCACTTCCTTGGATATACTGTACAGTACAAAAAGATAGGATAAAAATAAACCAGTAATATTTCTTTCATTATTTTTTCATTTAATAACTGCATCAATATTTTTACAGCTGACAGGATTTGTTTTACCATACAGGTGCATTATTTGTTAAAAAAAAATTGGTTTATTGTTACACAATGGTGCTACATAGCCTTCCCAGCTTGGTGCCTTCTTTTAATACTTACTGATTAAAAAATAAATAATAAATACATTTTATTCAGGAAAAGTGCATACAGTTGATTTACAAACATAATGTTGGATTTATAGACAGTGCTAGTACATACAATACCTAAAGCCACTAATACTCATAACATTTCGGGCAAGGTGTGGGGGAAAAAACACTTAGAATAAAACTTAATAGTAATCGGGATTAGGTATAAATTGTGTTGAAAGAAGGAATAAAAAATACAAAAAGGGGGGTTAACATAGCATAAATCAGAAATTGCACATGTTGGTGAACAGCGTTGTTTAAAAAATAGCAAGACATGGGTTGACATTTAGGAGGTAAGTTAGGTTACATGGAGTTAATTAGGCAGTACTTGGTTTAACTCTTAAACTGGTTGAGAGAGGTACAGCCTTTAACATGATTCAGGAGGTCATTCCACATTCTGGGTCCCTTGATTTGTAGAGCACTTCTAGTTTTGTTACACACAGCCAAATTGTATAACAGGAAGAGGTCTTGGACACAAATTTGTTCCATGCTAAATGTTGAGGAATCAGCTGAGTATTCCTCAAATAAAATAAGTTGCCTCAGCTTATAAGGTAAATAAAATAAGCATTTGTCAAATAAGTAGCTGCCTCACCTCACTGCCTTACTGCTACATAGTCTTCCCGGCATGGTGCCTTCTTTTGATAATTACTTGTTCCACACCCAAATTGTATAACAGGAAGAGGTCTTGGACCCCTACTTCCCTCTCTCTTTTTTAATAGTCTATACAGTCATAATTATAGCTTTAAGTATTCAATGAATAAAGTTTTTGACATTTTTACCCTTTTCCTTACCTAACATCATTTGTGCAGCATAATTTTATTTTATGTCTCACCCAGATTTAATTTCAAAATAAAACCAAACTAAATAAATTAGAAATGGGTATGTATAGCTAAGGTACACCCTTACTACTAGGTGAACAGGGGCATTTGGTGATAGTAAATGATCCCATCAGGCAGGGTTCATCACCTTCTTTCATATTTCATGTTCACCAGTGTTTATTTACTTAATAACTACGGGTATAATATATTGCTATTATAAAACTAATTCTACTATCATAAAAGACATATTTACTTTAAGTTTCAAGCAGAGAATGCATATATAACTAACACGAAGGACTCCTCTTCACTAGATTCAATTCTTATAATCTTTTGTTTATGTTACAAAATATTAAAACCTATCCCAGTGTTATGTAGTAGAGAAAAATTGAGTTATATCCAGTTTACGTAAAGCTACGAGTGGTCGAAACCACACTTAAATCCCGGAATGAACTTTCGAAAGTTTTTCCACTTAGTGTAGTTACTTGAATACCGACGTAGCCGCTACGAAGGCGCTAAGAAGGAAAACGTTCTTAGCTAAGAGGAAAAACCTTCGTAAGTACCTTCCTGAATCCGGCCCCTGGTCACAAGGCAGCGTTGGTGAGACACATGGCAGCTGCTGGGAGTTCTTATCGACAAGAATTACGTTGATACCCAGTTAATAAGTGACAATCTCTTATGCATGTGTTCTCTAGTGCCTTGTCAGTTAATAACGCGTCAACAATTGAAGCCAGGACTCGTAATTACGTGTGCACAGCAGTGAACACTGGAGACCGACTGACGCGATTTCGGCAGACTTCAGTATTTGATACGCTCAGCTGAGTATAGAATTCTGGGTAGATGCATCACTCGAGATTGTATATTTATGAGTAGTCTGTCGTTAGGAGGAGAAATTACCAAAAACACAAAGTTAGTAAATTTTCGTGAAATCATTCTGTTTCATGAATATCTGAATATAATTTGTAGCCTAGTCAATCGCTACTTATATTCTTTTGATTACAGCTTGTATACGAGGTGCTAGCAAGATTCTCATCAGTCGTGTTATTTACTTCGAGTTTTTCTCTATTGGGTTTCTGTGACCACGAGGACGAATGATGAGCTGGCGTTAGAAATCGTCTTACAGCTAAGACACATTTTTTCGTACAAATTTATTCAACTTGATTATTGATTCTATATAATTCACATAGAATTTTCCATTGAATAATTATTGCCAGATTTGGTAATTAATGTTTATACTCTAACTGTGCTCAGTATTTATGCTCAGTGATTAATGCTCTTTAATATTCATGATTTGAATTAACATATATTTGAATCATTTGTAGTTTAGATTTACCATGTTATTAACCCAACAATGAACTAGTGACGAACCACACTGGTTCCTAGATATATATGAACTTCTAGAAATAACTCCCCAATGTTGATATGTGAGGCTTGGCTTTAATTAATAATACAGTCTTCATTAATTTCAAGTGATTATTCATTAAATGAGTTTCCATAGACACTGGTTCTCTAGTGTCATTCTGATGATCACTATTATTTGTTTTCCCTCTTTTGTCAAAAGTGGGTGGTCCTTCGATTTATTTCAATACAATAATTAAATAATTTAATTTCTGAGTTCAAGCCCCAGATACCCAACATGATGGTCCCCTTTTCTCAGCCATTGTCCATGGTAGAGTTTTAAAAGTTTTTCTTGACTCAGGTGCAAAAATTAATATTGTCAAGCCCTCAGCTCTTAGAGACATTGAAAGTAAGCACCCTACTACTTTAAAACAGTCACACATACCTTTTCTAAGTGGTATTTCAGGAAATAAAGTAAAAGTTAAGCGTGAAATTGACCTCCCACTCAAGTTAAATGATGTCACATTGTCTATAACGTGTTTAGTTGTTGACATTATTCATTTTCCTGGAGACATTCTCTTAGGTCTGTACACCATGATTGATGAAAATATTGCATTGTTTCCCCATCGTTCGAACATAAGTATCAAAGACCACGTCATACCCTTGTGTAGCATGTATCGACAGGGCCATGAGTTCAACCTTCAATCAGACTACATTAATTTTGTTGACACCCGCCTTGCTAGCATAGGTTTGTCAGATAATTGTCGTGGTAGCATACCTGGGAAGACAGGCACTCGATTGAAGCATTGTAGTTGTGCAGTTGTTAAGGAGAGTGAGTATCAGGACTTTCTGGAAGGGGACGCCCTAACGGATTCTTGTTGTCTCACTCGCCTGGCAGCTTCCATCTCTGAAGTCAGTGCTTCCATGGCTACTGACACTGTGCTGCACTCTCATTCTCTCACCAGAATAGGAGTTAAGGTTCAGGGAGTGCCTGAGTTGTCGGATGTGATTGCGGAAAGTGAAACATGGAAAGTGAATGGTATGTTTGTTGAACCCTCCTGGCACACAGTGCAGGGTGGTACTGTTACATTGTATATTACAAACACTAGTAATGCTGTTACGACTCTGGGCTCTTTAGAGGGAAACCAGAGGTCAAAATGTGAGCTTATGGAGCTACCATAGAGTAAAAACGCATTGCGAGTGGCATTTGGCGTATCTTCCCTGCCAGTCGTAAGATTAGTCTTGTCTCTCGAAGAGTATTTAAAGATTGAGCTTGGGGTTGGTTATTAAATAATAAAATAGGCATCAACTATGTTTACTAATACTGTCTAATCATTTGTAAAGTAAACCTGAGTAAATTTAGTATCGGGCACCAGTATGATTAGTTGAACAGTCTGCTGGCAGCATAGCTTTCGGAGACGGGAGACGCTCTTCTCGGCTGACTGGTTGTGGTGGAAGGAAGTGCCTCTCCCTCCTCTTATTTATTTTTTCTGTATCTTCGTCTGGTTAAGTTTTCTTTGCTATTTTTGTGGTTATATTGTGGCATACCTATCGTTATATGTGTAGAGTAGTATACCTGGGGTGTAGTAAGTATATTTAAGTATTTTGTACCTGTTATGCTAACTGGGGTCCCAGTGTTCCACGTGGTCCCCTACCCTAGGCTGAATCTAGTGTGTTATAGTAGAGCTTTACCCTAGCTTGCTTTCAGTGTAAAACCTTGTATCCTGTCTATGTGGACCAAGGCTTTTAACGTAAGATTGGGTGGTAAAGTTAGTATTAAATTGTTATTGGTGAGATTGTGTATGGGGGGTGTTAAGGGGTTAATAAATAAGTAAGGTTGAACAGAGTATCCCTTATTCCTGTGTGGGAGTACAATAATCATTTCCTAGACTAACCAGGTTTAGTAGCAAGCAATTATTATTGTGGATATTTTACTTTGGGGGCCGGGCCTTTTGTTCTCCCATATCTTGATACCTCTAGTCTTACCCTTACCCCTTAATAGTACCAAGTTCCCCATAGCAAGCCCACTATTGTTCATAACAAGTGGTTGGCCTGTCCGGGAGGAACGTTATTATTGTAAAAAATTAGATTTTGAGTGCCAAAACTAAAAATTCTTGTTTCCGCAGAACGGTTGTGGGCTAGCCTAGGGTCCAGCTCATCTGGCGTAGAACATTCTTTGCACTGACTGGACACCCAGCTGGATCTCTTCACGATTAAGGTTAGTGTGGCCTTGTGTTAGGGGCCGTGCAAATTTTTGTTTTTTCCAATTTTTTAATTTTTAATTTTTTCTGTGGCTAGGAGCTAAAATTTTTAGTCATGTCATCTGAAATGCAGAGACTGGCAATGAACCCTTCAGTGATAGAGATAAAGAAGCTCAACAAAGCAAATTTAATATTGTTAGGCAAGGAATTTGGCCTAGAATTAAATGATGCAGATAGAAAGTGGATTTTGATGAATGAAATTTTACGGCATTGTATAGACCAAGAACTAGTGCCAAGTGATACAATTTTATGCGAACCCAATTCAGGGGAAAGTGCAGTGAGTAGAAATATAGAATTAGAATTAACACTAGCCAAGTTAAGACTGGCAGAGCAAGAGGCCAGAGTAGCAGAACAAAATGCTAAAGTGGAAGAGCAAAGGCTCAAAAATGAGGCGGCAAGAATGGTACCACCTACTGGGGACTCGAACTCCAGACATTCCGATAAAAAACACAACTTGCCTGAATTTTCAGAGTCAGACCCTGAAAGATTTTTTAACCATTTTCAGAGACTAGCCATGTCCATGAACTGGCCAAGGGCCAGTTCATGGACATGGCTAAGGGGTAAGGGGGTAAGGGTAAGACCTCTAGTCTTACCCTTACCCCTTAATAGTACCAAGTTCCCCATAGCAAGCCCACTATTGTTCATAACAAATGCCGACATCCATCTCCAGTCTGGTACCCATGTTGTAGATTTTGCCCATTACTCGTTACCGGTGCGAGTTGTGGATGATGTCTCCATGGATCATACTGTTTGTACTCTCACACCAGGAGTACAGGGATCTCAGCCAGAGGTGCAAGCGCAACACCTCAGTCTTACTGATTTTCCTGACTCTGTGGCTCAGCTTTTGGAAATTTTGAACAGGAACAGAGCCGTTGTTGCTCTACCAGGAGAAAAGTTAGGTTTCACTCCTCTTATTACACATAAAATTACCCTTGAACAAGGAACTACGCCCATTTATGTACCAGCTTACCATCTTCCCCATTCTCAGAGAGCAGAAGCCGATAGACTTATAGAGGATATGTTACAGAGTGTGTAATTGAATCGAGTAATTCGCCATGGAACGCTCCATTGATTCTTGTACCAAAGCGAGATGGGACTGGAGACCTGTAATCGATTATCGGAAGCTTAACAAAGTAACGATACCTGATCGTTTCCCACTTCCAGTTCCAAATGATTTGTTGCAAAGTATTGGTCGAAATAAAGTATTCTCAATGTTAGATTTGTTGCAGGGATTCTGGCAAATCCCCCTTGATGAGGAAAGTAAACAATTGACAGCCTTTAGTACTCCCAATGGTCATTTTCATTTCAAAAGAATGCCATTTGGTTTGCGGAGTAGTCCAATAACCTTTTCACGGCTCATGACAAATCTATTTCGTAGATTGATAGGAAGTACTCTTCTTGTTTACCTTGATGATCTCATAATCATGTCGCAAGATGTTCAGACTCATTTCCAGAACCTTGAGAAAGTACTTGCAAAGCTCGCAGAAGCTAATTTAAAAATAAAGCTTGCAAAATGTTCATTGTTAAAGCAGAAGATTAATTTCCTAGGTCATACAGTTACACCTTCAGGTATTACATTGAATGAATAAAAAATTATTGCTGCCCGTGATTTTCCAACGCCTCGTACCGCAGAAACCGTAAGACAGTTCACAGGTCTTGTAGGATTTTATCGTTCACTTATTGCTGGATTCTCTATTATAGCCGTTCCACTTTATAAGTTGCAAAGAAAAGATGAACCCTTTGTTTGGGGAGAGGCCCAGGATCAGTCATTCAAAAAACTCAAGTCAGCCTTGATTTCGTCACCTGTCCTTAGGTACCCAGATTTTTCTAAACCTTTTACGTTGGTTACAGATGCTAGTGACATAGGTTTAGGTGCTGCATTACTTCAAACAGAAGGTCACAGAGATCACGCAATAGCTTATGCGAGCCGTACATTATCTAAAGAAGAGAAAAATTATAGCGCAACAGAACGAGAAGCCTTGGCAGTTGTCTGTGGACTTAACCCTTACACTGCTCAGGGGTCCTGAGGACATTTACACCCCTGTGTGCAAGAAAAAAAAATTCAAAATTTTTTTTTCCTCTTCTAAACACGTTAATTTGTGTCCCCTGAGCACGGGAAAAATAAAAAAAATCGTAGGTGACATATTTTGGGCGCAATTGACCGAGGAAGTCTGGCAAAAAGTGGGCGTTGACAGAGCGATCGTCAGGGCCGGTCAGCGTCACCCGCGCTGACAGGTGGGAGTTGCCACAAAGATATTATTACCTAATTGTTTCAATGTTTCTGATTGAACTTTTTTATTTTTTTTGCAGTAATATTATTCAATAGTGTGTATTGTAATATATAAATATAATAAAAGTGGTGAATAATCGCTATACTCAAAAGTATGGTGTGCATATTTGTGATTCTATTATTATGTTTATAAAACAATAAACAAATAGTTTTGCTGCTATTACACTCTATTCACAGGTTTTATATAAGTGTCTGCATGTTTTGGTCACCATAACGAACCACTAAGTTGGTATTGAGAGTCGAAAAGCAACGAAGAGTTACCGCCACACACCAGCCAGCCACTCGCTGCCACTCCCTCAACACACGCACTAAACTTTGTCCCCCAACAATACCATTTGTGGTGTTATTACACTATATACAGACGTTATATATAAGTATGTATATATTTTGTTCATCACAACTGTACAGCTAAGCTGATATAGTTAGTTCAGGCACTAAGAGTCGTTGCTATACACAGCTGGCGGCTCCCTCACTCATTTAAGTTCACACGCACTAAACTTTCTCCCCCAACAATACTGTTTGCAGTGTTATTACCCTATATACACATATTATATATAAATATCTACATGTTTATGCACCGTAACTGTACACCTCAGCTTGTAGTGCGCCCAAAGAGCATAGTGGCCACCCTCTAAACAGCTAGACAAATTGTGCAGACGACGTCACCTCCGTCACCCAAATGGCTCCTCCCAGCATAATCCTATTGCTGTTATTACACTAATACACACATTATGTATTAGTATCTACATTTGTGTTCACCATAGAGAACCACTGAGCTGGTACGGTGAATGCAAACAATAACAGGTGGCCACACAGTCAGTAAACGATGCTGTCTCCCTCAGTCTCTCAGCATCACTCCTCCTACAGCGCTAATTATTACAACAATCCTGCTATTATCACAACCCTGGTTATTTATATAACAGTCAGGGGTCATCTGTAATATTGTCATCGCTAAATAATAACAATTATATATTTATTTTGACATTTTTCGGCGATGTTGTGGTCACAAGCTGAACAGCAATGCTGTTCGTTCATGCTGCGTGCGCCAGCCTTGGTTGCTCCAACAGTACTGTGGCTCTCACACCTGAGAATAATGCCCATGATTTTTTTAAAAAATGGCGTCTGTTTACAAGAGCCCTGAGGAAGCTAATGTGAACCCCGTGTAGCCGCGGGCCATTTGAATCGGGCCTGGCACCCTATGGTGTATATATACGCCATGAGCACCGTGGGACATGTTACTCAGGGCGTATATATAAGCCATGCACAGTTTAAGGGTTAAACATTTCAGGGGTACAATTTATAATTACCCAGTTCATGTTCTTACAGATCACCAACCATTAATTCCCTTGTTCAAAAATAAGAATCCAGTTGGAAAGTTTTCTAGATATTTGCTCACAATTCAAGAATTCAATCCCACATTTGGATATATTCCAGGAAAGCAAAATGTTGTAGCCGATGCATTTTCTCGACACGTAGCTGCGATTCAGTTAACTTACCCAGCATTAGATGCTACAGTAGTAGAAACGGAACAGAGACAAGACCCCATATGGGCACCCGTCATTAAATTTTTGACTAAGCAAGACACTAGCCCGATTCATAAACCGCCAGTACCATTGAAAGAATTAGTTATGTTGGACAATTTACTGTGTAGAGTAGTAAAGCTAGGGACAGCCCGAGGAAATGTTGTCAGTTAGTTGTTCCAGCTGTCTTGGTACCAACTGTGTTAAAAATTATCCATGATGCTCCTGCAAGTGCACATCCAGGAAAGGATCGTACACTCCAACAAGGTCGATTGAAGTATTTTGGCCAAAATGGCTAAGGAGATTGCTCATTATGTTGACAAATGTTTAACCTGCTTACAGCACAAGGGACATGTTTCAGGACCTAATCCAATTCAGGTGTACCCAGCAACTAAAGCTCCTTGGGAACGAGTATCGATGGATTTATTGACAAATTTGTGGAAACAGAGAAAGGGAACAAACATTTGCTTGTAATGGTCGATAATTTTTCACGATTTTGCGAACTAGTTCCTATCCCGAACAAAACAGCAGAAACTATAGCCAGCGCATTCCATGACCACATAATTTGTAGATATAGTATGCCTAAAGTAATCCTTTCAGATAATGATCCAGAATTCAGTAATAGTATTTTAACTAGCTTGTGTGATTATATAACATTAAAAAGTGTAGTATCATGCCTTATCACCCAGCTAGTAACGGATTAGCCGAACGTACTAACAGGAAAGTGTTAGATGCCTTGAGAGTCACGTTGAATTTTGATAACAACAATTGGGATGATTTTATACCCTTAATTCAGTGTGCTATAAATTCTTCAATTAATGTTTCTACAGGTGACACACCTCACGCTATTCCTTATGGTACAGATAAGATCCTCCCTAATGAATTGATTAACGTACCTCCTACTCCCTTATATAACGTAGATGATTTTGTTCAAGTGAAGCATAGACAAATGCAACTAGTATTCAAGAAAATACGAGAACAACTGTCCAAAGCTACAGCCGAGTTCACTCGAGCAAGGAATGAACGAGCTAAACCCAGTAAAATAAATATCGGTTCTGTAGTAATGATACTTAACCAACACAGGTCTGGTCCTATGTATAAGTTAACTAAGAAATTTTTGGGTCCATATAAGGTAATTGAGCTTATTAAAGATAACAAGTACAGACTTAGGAACCTGTTAACAGGAGAGTATATAAATGAACATTTAGACCACATGAAGTTAGCTAAAATGACTGTTGACGAGACTGATGAGGAAGATGACAATGAACTTATCCAGACAGATCCTCCTATTGGGACAATACCTTCTGTGGTTGACAGACCACTTGATGTTCAGCAACCCCATACTAGCACTTATAATCTTAGATTGACCAGACCACACACTAGAAGTTGAAGGGACGACGAAGTTTCGGTCCGTCCTGGACTCATTCTCAAGTCACAAGCGACTTGAGAATGGTCCAGGACGGACCGAAACTTCGTCGTCCCTTCAACTTCTAGTGTGTGGTCTGGTCAACATACTTCAGCCACGTTATGTGACTCATCGCCTGCATAATCTTAGATCTAGACCTCTCGTTTCAACCGTGCACTCACCACAGTCCATTGGCTAGATGTTAACAA
>WNGS01168034.1:15286-32236 GCA_020271785.1 Procambarus virginalis | reverse complement strand
GAATGGCTAAGCTACCCGATACTTAGTAGTGATAGTAGTAATTAAATGATGATAATTATTGAGGTGATGGAACTGGATAATGACAGGGGGAACACACGAAGGCTGTGATAGTGAAAAGAAACTGAACTGATTTGAAAGTTTGATTAATATATTGTTATGTGAAACAAATCTACTGGAAAAAACAGTAAGCCACGTTGATTTGAAAAGGATATGTGAAGGCTGAAAAGCAGGTGCTGGGAAATGGGTAAAAATAAGAAGGAAAGATCTCTTCATAAAAACATAAACATAAGATATCCGTGACCGTAATTAATGCAGTGTGAACTCTCTTAAAAACTATGCTCAGCGTGAAATCTCGTCATTAAGCATAACTTGTCACTCTGGAAAACAAATTATTGACTAAGTGTGGCAGTGTGAATAAAAATGGCCATTTATGTTTGGAGTGCTTGATTTTATGTTAAGAAATACTGTAAAGAATGATTATTGACTAAAGAGAATTCACAGACTGCTGATGTTTGATGTGTTGAACTGCGTAAAGGAACCATATTTGCTAGAAAAAAAAAAATCCTGTGACAAATAATGCGTGTTATATTGTGTTGACTAACTAGCTAATTAGCGGATATGCCTGGCTCATGATGAAATGACCCGTTTTGTATGACTCACTTAGCACAAGTGAGGAGAAAACATTGAAAAACTTTCAAAGGTTAAAACTCTGTGACATCATATCTGTTATGGTAAGTTATGACTAGCCGTCCACAACGCCTTTTCCTCCTATCGCAAACCCGATTAGTCACGCTCTCGTGTTTCCACTTTTTTTTTAAAACTACAATCTACACACCGCCGATCTGACATGTGAAAAAAAACTTACACTATGCTGAAACTGTTAGCAGTGGAATGTATAAGATTAAATAAGAGTGCCAGGCTAGGTTGTTGCGCACAGTCGAATCGCTAATGATGGGTGTGGTGTCAGAACTTGTCAAGAAATAGAGTACCATTAGACATACTCGGGATCTTGTAGTGAGTATTAGAACAGTGCCCTCTGGCTATGGTTTGATGACGAGAAAGGACTTTGGATGATACGTGAAGTAGGTAATTGGGCAGTGACAGATGGATGATAGATAAATAGGGTATTATAATTTACGATAAGGAAAAAACTTCAAACTAAGGACTAAAAAATCCCAGTGAGGTGAAAAGTGTGACAGGATGGCCCACATTCGAGGTAAACTAGCTTAGCTGGGTGATTAACCTGAATGGCCTATAGGATCCAGTTCCTAGATAGTTGAATGATGAATCTGGGAATAATGGATGGATGTAAGAATGTAGATTAGGGAAACTGTTGAGCTAAGACTAATATCAATCACATGAAAATGTGGAATAGAATCCCACCGCGTCAGTAAACGACTTACAATGGAGAATTGTACACGTGAACAGTCTAGACATCCGTAAGTATGTTGAGTGATGTATAAATATCGTAATATTTAAGATTAGGAACCTTATGACTAAAGCTAAATAATCCAGTATTAAGGTGATGTCCCACGTAGAAACATTCTTTTTTTTTTTGCAGTATAAGTACAAGAGTTGATTACAAGTTCTTGATCAGAGCCACTAGTAATGCGTGCGTCGGGCAGGTCCTGGAATACGATACCTCGCCGCTAAAGAATCGTTTTTCAATCCATTACAATTTTACTGTTGCGTTAAACCGAGCTACAGTTAAGGAATTGCGCCCATAAATCCTGCCCCGGAGGCCAGGATAAACGAACCCATGAGATGAGCTCGGCGGAACGCCAGGCGAGTGTCTACTTACCACTACACCACGAGACTGTCGAAGCTGAGTTCAACTCATGTAAGTTACACACTTACCTGAGTTCGCTAAAAGCTGAAATGTCTAACGTCATCCAGTAAGGTTGATGTTTGATTGATGATCGATGATCGTAATATTGTAAGATTAGGAAACTTTGAGACTCAACTAAATAACTCACATAATGACCTAGTGATGCCAACGTTCAGTAAACACTTCAATGTAAGGGAAAAAATGCTTTGTAAACTGAATGTCTAGACACTCCGTAACAGTTGGATGTTGATGATGATGATGACGTAATCATTTTAAGATTATGAAACTTGAACCTACACTAAATAATCACATATGAATTGATTCTGTCATGTTCACAGAAAATGGTACCATCCGTTTTCTATGTGCGGCGGCTGGACGCCACTAGAGAAGGTAAAAAAAGCACAGGACGCCTGCCAAGCTTGGGAGCCATAGTCATGTAATCGTTTATTATTATTAAAGTCAGTAACCAGGAATGACTTTACATCAACCTTACTACCAAGACTATCTCAGCTATACACAGACACCACACTGGCGACGAGGATGAACTGGGAACGCAGGTATTTTGTTCAACAAAACACAAGGAAGGAGCATGCTGTCTCGCCCAGAGGAGGAAGAAGCTGTCTGTGAGCACCATACCCGATGCTGTATGCAACCCCATGCTGTGTGCTGACTGTTGCTGTGTGCTGATCGTTGCTGTGTGCTGGCCGTTGCTGTGTGCTGGCCAATGCTGTGTGCTACCCAAGCTGTGCTGAGTGTTGCTGTGAGAGAGGAATCTGCCGACGCTGTGTACGAAACGACGCTTTGATGCAGTGTACAAAACCCGATGTTTTGGTTACGAAACGACGCTCCGTGCTACAAAATTCTTCACGCTGTGAACCAACTGCTGCCTACTGCTGCCAACTGCTGCCTACTGCTGACAACTGCTGCCTACTGCTGTACCAACTGCTGACAATTGCTGTACCAACTGCTAACAACTGCTGTGTTGCTGTGAGTAGGAAACAACACATGTACACAAGGGCTAGGTAAGAAGTCAGTTGCTGCTGTGTTGTGCACTGTGAACTTTTGCATTAAAATGCTTGTGTGCTTTGCAAAATTAAAGTAATTACAGTGAATTCTTAAATAACATATACAGTGCAGTAAGTGTTATATATTCTGAGGAACATTTTAAGTGATAAGTTTAAATTTATTCAGTAAAAATGGCAAATATACCTCAGTTTCCTGCATTTGATCCTGACTGTGACCAGACAAACCTGTCACAGAGGTGGGTCAAATGGCTTAAAAGGTTTGAAAATTTGTTGATAGTTTCTGACATCAAAAGTGCTGAAAGAAAGCGTGCCTTTCTGCTTCACTATGCAGGTGATAGAGTTTGTGACATCTTTGATACACTGAAAGATACTGGTGGTGCCAAAGATTATGACACTGCCAAGGCCAAATTAACTGAGCATTTCAAACCAAGGCAAAATACTGCTATGGAAATTATGCATTTCAGGAGAGCAAAACAACTCTCTAATGAAACTGTTGATCAATACCATACACGTCTGCAGGGTTTAGCAACCCATTGTGAGTTTGCTGATGTTGACAAAGAAATCAAACAGCAAATAATTGAAACATGCACATCTACACGTCTTCGTCGAAGAGCTCTAGAACTTGTTGATGATGAAAGTTCTCTTACCAAGATACTGGATATGGCTCGTCGAATGGAAGATGCTGCACGTGATGCTCGTGCCATGGAGTGCAGTGCCAACAACGGTTCTGCCACTGTTACTAACAGTCATGAAGTATGTAAGGTTCAGGGAGTACACCATGATCATAGAAGATATCATGCCAAACCTAACATTAAATTGAGCCGAGAACCACATCACAACTGGAGTCATGGAACAAGACTCAAGCAGTCACAACGACTCACATCAGAGGTTGTCAATAATAAATGTTACAATTGTGGAGGAGACTACCCACACCAAGATAATGTTTGTCCTGCACAAGGTAAGAAGTGCTATGAGTGTAGAAAACTAAATCATTTTGGTGCTATGTGTCGTTCCGCACTAAAGAAACCACAATCAATAAATAAAAGCAATGTACGAGGATCAAGTCATAGGAGTCGAGGTGGCAAACACAATATTGCACCTCAAATCAAGAATGTTAATAATATACAAGACAACATTTCATTACAACCAGTCTCAGATGACAGTGAATGTGATTATATTTATGGAGTACAATCAATCACAAAATGGAATGATCTTCCAAACAACCCAGAGACTATAGTATACATTGCTGGCATTTGTCTCAAAATTCTCATTGACACTGGATCAAACATTGACACCATTGCTGAGTGCCACTATGAAAATTTAAAAAACAGTTCCCAAAGCTTGAAAACTATAATGGCAAAGCCACTGCCTATGCTTCAAAGGTAGCCTTACCAGTGATTGGAACTTTCACTGCAGAGATTAAGTCAAAGAATGCAATGCTCATTACTACATTCCATGTTGTTAGGAATGCAAAGGAGTCTTTACTCAGTTACAAGACTTCAACCAAATTGGGGCTACTTCAGCTTTCTAATGCTGTAGCAGTGGAATCTGCAAACAATGTTGATGCTATTGTTGCTGAATTTTCTGATCGGTTTAAATCCATAGGTTGTTATACTGATAGCAAGGTACATCTGCATATCAACCCAGATGTAATTCCAGTTGCCCAACCACATCGCCGACAACCATTCCATACTCGCAAGAAAGTCGATGCCGAACTGGATAGGCTGATAGAACTAGATATCATTGAACCGGTAACAGGCCCAACACCATGGGTAAGCCCAATTGTCACTCCACCAAAGCCGAAGAATCCAGATGAGATACGCATTTGTGTAGACATGCGTGTTCCCAACAAGGCAATAATGCGTGAACGCCATCCTACACCCACTGTAGATGATATGATATACCGCTTGAATGGTGCAACTGTATTCAGCAAGTTAGATTTAAACAAGGGCTATCATCAGCTTGAACTTGATGATGAGAGTCGATTCATCACAACGTTTACGACACATCGAGGTCTGTATAGGTACAAGCGCCTGAGTTTTGGTATTAACAGTGCTGCTGAAGTATTCCAGCACATCATCAGCCAGGTATTGCAAGATATACCTAATGCTGACAACATGTCTGATGACATCATTGTTTATGGCCGTACCCAAGCTGAACACGACAAAGCTCTTCGTGCAACATTGCAACGCTTACGAGAAAAGAATTTGACGCTAAGCCGAGCAAAGTGTGAGTTCAATCAACATAAAATTGAATTCTTTGGACATGTACTTAGTGACAAAGGTCTGTCTCCAGATCCTAAGAAAGTTGCAGATATCAAGAATGCTGCACCTCCTTCAACATCCACTGAAGTACATAGTTTTCTGGGAATGGCAAACTACTGTTCTCGCTTCATTCCAGATTTTGCTACCATTACGAAGCCTCTACGTGAGCTCCTGAAGAAAAATGCATCATGGTACTGGAGCGATGTCGAGCAAAATGCATTTGATGCTGTGAAAGATGCACTAGTAGAAAATGCGACTGCTGCATACTTTGATCCATCAATGGACACTGAGTTAACGGTGGATGCTAGTCCTGTTGGTTTAGGTGCTGTGTTAGCCCAACACAAACCTGGTCAACCAGATTCAAGAGTAGTAATTGCCTACGCCAGCCGTTCTCTCACAGATGTTGAGCAACGATACAGTCAGACAGAGAAGGAAGCTCTTGCTCTTGTATGGGGCTGTGAACACTTCAATGTGTATCTGCTTGGTGCACCCTTTACCACGATAGTCACTGACCACAAACCGTTGGAGACCATCTTCAATAATCCAAAGTCCAAACCACCAGCTCGCATTGAGAGATGGGCTCTTCGTCTGCAACCATACAACTTTACGGTGAAATACAAGCCAGGTGCAGGCAATCCCGCTGATTACATCAGTCGACATCCTGCCAACAGTTTCACCATCACCAAGCATCAGCAAGTTGCCGAGGAATATGTACACTCTGTAACCTGTGATGCAGTCCCTAAGGCTCTCACTCTTGATGAAATCCGTACTGCAACCCTAGAGGACCCAACTCTGCAAGCAACAGTGGATGCATTGACTAAGAAAAAGTTTCCACGCATCCCACCCTCAGGAGTTGACCAAGATGCATTCAAAGCACTTGAACGCATCCAGACAGAATTAAGTGTTACGCAACAACGCGACACCGTGCTGCGAGGTACTCGTATCGTCATTCCAGCTGTTCTCCAGCAACGTGCTCTGAAGCTTGCACATCAAGGACACCAAGGTCTTGTAAGGACCAAACAGCTGCTACGAGAAAAGGTGTGGTTTCCTGGCATTGATCGTCAAGCTAAGGACATGCATGATGCCTGTGTCCCTTGCCAAGCTGCAGTGGATACTTCAAGACCAACACCTCTACAACCTTCACCACTACCTGCTGCACCATGGATGGAAGTATCGATGGACTTCTGTGGACCGCTACCAACTGGAGAGTACTTGATGGTAGTCATTGATGATCACTCACGTTATCCAGAAGTAGAAATCATCACTTCCACATCTGCAAAGGCTGTCATCCCGAAGCTCGACAAGATCTTTTCAAACTTTGGCATTCCTGAAGTTGTCAAGACGGACAATGGACCGCCATTTAATGGACAAGACTTTGTCAACTTTGCTGAGCATATTGGATTCAAACACCGCCGTGTGATGCCACTACATCCTCAAGCAAATGGAGAAGTAGAGAGATTCATGCAACCTCTCATGAAAGCTGTACGCTGTGCTCATGCCGAAGGACGATCCTGGAAACAAGCTATGTATGCTTTTCTCAGGAACTACCGTGCAACACCGCATGGAACACTGGGCAAGTCGCCTGGCGAACTTTTATTTGGACGTCCTATGAGAATCGCACTACCTGTCATGCCAGCCAAGGTAACGGATAAACGTCTCGCTCAGAAGGATGCACTAGCCAAGGGCAAAATGAAAATTGCTCATGATCAACGTGCAAAGGAACAATTCATAAAGGTTGGAGATACTGTTCTCGTTAAAAAGAAAAAGAGGGAAAGTTAGATATGCCGTATGATACAAAACCATATAAAGTGATTAGTGTAAAAGGAACTATGGTAACAGCGAGTAATAGAGATCATAGTATAACACGTAATATGGCTTATTTCAAAGTGATTCCAACTAGTGTAGAAAATGATGAAGTGCAAAGTCGTGCAAAAGAAAAAGAAAAAATGAGTTATAACTCGATAAACAATTCATCGAGGGATGTTTTTGTATTTAAGGACTCTCGTCCAAACGACATGTTAAACGCCCTACACGATTTGATGATTGTGTTCCTATGTAATGCAAAGTATTTACTTGTTATGCTGAACTAAATTTAATATTGTTTGAATAATGCAGATCTCTCATTCAATATTTTGTAACTTTGTATTACAGTTTCTTTCATGTTTGTTTAACATTGCATATGTATTTTTAACATTGAAATCCTTTGTGGTAAAGTTGTTTAAATTCTTTGTGTGTTTAATTAATGTTAAATGTATGCAATATCTCTTGATATGTTAATAACTTACTTTGTGTCAATAACTTTGCTTTGTGCTACAAGCATGGTAGACATCCTGTATTCATTCTTTTTAAAGAAAAGGAGGGATGTCATGTTCACAGAAAATGGTACCATCCGTTTTCTATGTGCGGCGGCTGGACGCCACTAGAGAAGGTAAACAGCACACAGGACGCCTGCCAAGCTTGGGAGCCATAGTCATGTAATCGTTTATTATTATTAAAGTCAGTAACCAGGAATGACTTTACATCAACCTTACTACCAAGAGTATCTCAGCTATACACAGACACCACACTCCCCTACCCCCCAAACAACATACCCAAACACCGACGCTCACACGCGTCCGACACGCCCCAACTTCCGGGAAAATCCCCTTACAACACTATGTGGCTACATACCTGAGCACCACATGACCAGCTGGCTCTAATGAGCTCACCTGGCCAGATGGCGCACGGTGCCATAGTCCTCATTTACCCTACTCATGAGCCTCTATTTTTTTAATCAGTCTTTCAAGTGGCACTGTTTCCAAGGCTTTGCTAAAGTCATGGTATACAACGTCAGAATCCTTACCACTCTCAACTGCCTCAACTCTGCAGGAGTAAAATGATAGCAAATTTAATAAACATGAATAGAACATGAATAATACATTGTGAATTATTTATTAATTATGTTTTTCAAGATGAAGACTAATGGTATTTGCAATTATCGATTCAAGTAATTTTCCCACAATAGAGGTTAGGCTAATTGGCCGATAGTTTGATGCAAGTGATCTATCTCCTTTCTTAAAAGTTGATGCCCCATCAGCATCCTTCCACGATCCTGGCACTCTACCTGACTCTAATGATTTATTAAATATGGTAGACAATGGCTCGCAAAGCTCATCTTATCGTTCTTTAAGCACCCTGGCAAACTCTTCGCCAGGCCCTGGGGATTTGTTTGGTTTAAGTTTCACTATTTGTTTAATTACATCCTCCATGGTAACTGCTAACCTAGTCAACCTGTCCTCGTCCTCACTCACATTGACTTGTTCGGCTCAAGGCATAGTGTCAAGTTCCTCTTTAGTAAATACAGAGATAAAATATTTATTAAAAATACTACTCATCTCTTCGTCATTATCCGGTATCTGACCTGTCTCAGTTTTTAATGGACCTATACTTTTCCTAATCTTTGTTCGATATAACTGAAAAAAAAACTTTTGGATTTGCCATTGCTTGCGAACTTCATAGTTTCATTTTGCCCTCCTTATCTCTTTTTAAACATATCTAATCAGATGTACGAATTTTTTGTTCTAAACTGACTTCCCCATTCTTAGTCATTTTGTCCCAAGGTCTCTTTCTACCTAT
The DNA here is from genome assembly GCA_020271785.1 of Procambarus virginalis. NCBI lineage: Eukaryota > Metazoa > Arthropoda > Malacostraca > Decapoda > Cambaridae > Procambarus > Procambarus virginalis. The sequence continues at coordinate 23,504 of WNGS01168034.1, read as the reverse complement.
AAGGTTCTTCAGATTCTTTGTTATCCATTTCGGGTCATTAGTATTCGATCTATTCAAATTGTATGGTATACTACGTTTCTGTGCTTTGCGTAAAAGATTTTTAAATCAGTTATATTTTGAATCCACATCGAAATACCTTTTTACATCACTCATCGCTGCCTTCACGTCTCGCTTCATGACCGGCCCACCCCCTATGCCCAATACTTTCGAATCTGTTTGACCCAAACATTTCTTAGGCTATTAAATTCAGGTTTTCAAAAATCTGGTACTTTAACAGAATTGTCTCCTGCAGATCTGTTCCATTCTCTGCTACATCTGATTTCTTTGTGATAACTGTTTCCTAGCTCACTCACTATTTCAATGTAATTAATTTGAGTTTCCCTATTAGTTAACACTAAATCTAAATATTATTTTCCCTCGTTGGTTCCTTAATGAGTTGCATAAGAAAGTAATCGTCAATTAATTCTATAAAATCTTCTGCTTCATTATTCCCAGTTCTGTTAAACTAGTTTATACTACTAAAATTAAAGTCACTCATGACACAAATACTGTTAGACCTAGATGTTCTACATATTTCATCCCATAGGTGCTTTGCCTCCATTCTGTCTAAGTTTGGTGGCCTATTATAACTCCAATTATAAAATTATTTGCTTTTTCATTTAATTCTAGCCAAATAGTTTCTGTGTGTGGCTCATTTTTTATTCCCTCTCTGAGACTACATTTCAAAATTTCCCCTAACATATATGGCTAATCCCCCTCCTCGTCTAATATATATTTGTGAAATAGTTTAAATCCATTTATTTGATAATTAGCTAGATAATAGTTCTTTATTTTCTACATTCATACACGTTTCAGTAAGTGCAATAATATATATTTTTTTCTGTGCAGACAAGAGCATTTAAATTGTTCATTTTGTTTCTTAGACTTCTACTGTTAGTGTAATAGTTAGTGTAATATACCCTAAGTGTATTGTTATTTTGAGGCCCTTCTCTTTCCCTGATCATTTGGCCAATTTGTTTCTCCCACAAACAAATACTTTTATTACCTCCTTTCTCCACTATAGTAACGGGTTTCTAGTGGTTTTGATTGGCTTATAATTATCGCACCCAATCTATTATTTGAAAGCCACAATTAGTTATTATTAAAACATAGGTTTTGTTTTCGCTTAAGTTTAAGTTTTGCCCCGAGGGGCGAGTTTATTGGGCAGCGCCACTCATCTTGTGAGTGGACACACCGCCATAGCAGCATGTACAACACTCCCCAACAGGAAGAAAACCCGCTGGGTTGTTCATCCTGTCACTTGTACCCAGACACAGCTGGGACTTGCTTAACTGTCTCAAGTGAACAGCTCCTCAAACAAGCAGATTAACATCTATCAACCCTTAAAAGCTTACGTTATCTTGCGGGTGCAAAATGGGGAAATCTTTCAAGAACAGTATCAATATTTGACAAATAGTGTTTTCCTAACTCAAACAATGTGGGGTTTATTATTCTACACATATTTCTAATGTCTCTCAGGTGTTCACATTCACGTAGATAGTGGTCAAGGCGGTGTCCATCACTCTCACCACAGATTCTGCAACTTCGCTGATCAACTGTTGTTTCCATTCCATATCTCCAAGGATGTTTTTTATCCAAGACAGATTCTCGCTATTACTGATTCTCTCCCTCGTCCTCCTCCTCTTCGGCCATAACGATTGGGATTGCCAGCTGCAACCATGTTGTACCATCGTATAGATTCACTGGTTTGTGCTTCTATCCTCCTTTCCTCAGTTACCTTGTCACGGTGATGTTGCCTGACAATACCTCTAATTTGTAGGAGAGTCTTGGGTAAGAAGTATTCAATATGGTCTCCTTCAGCGCCTTCAGCACATCTGCTCGTTCATTCCCACATATTCCAACATGGGAGGGGATCCACAGAAACTTGATGACTCTTCCCTGATTGGTAAGTACTCTCACAGCTCTCTTAATTCAGCGACTATTACAAGATCTTCTGCCCGATTTTTACTTAGGCTTTGCAGTGCTGCTTTTGAATCGGTGCAAATCACTGCACCATTAGTGTTCCGTTCAAGAAACCTTAACGCCATAACAATGGCAGTTAGCTCTGCTTGCGTTGAAGAGGCATAGTTCTCAATATGTGCTTTTTCTTCATTTCTGCGTTGGAAAGTATTATCCTTGATTACCATGTATGCTGCACCAGCCCTGCCATTGACAGGATTAGATGACCCGTCAGTGTAGATTTGATCTAGTTCATCTCCGGCTTCTTTATAAATTTCCTCGAGATACTTGTGCCTCATTTCTTGTGGTATCATGTTGGATTTTTTCGTTGCCATTTCATTGATGATGATCTTGCACGAGTCATCCTCCCAGGAAGGTAACCTCTCTACAGACAGGAGCTCACGGGCTTGCTCAAGCAGGTGAAGCTCTTCGAGGTAGCAGACTGATCTGTGATGCCATTTTTTGCTTCTCCTGTTTCCCCCTGAAAGTAGCACAGAGCTCAGTTTTTTCTTAGCAATATCATTGTAATGGGGATCTTTTGCTATCCTAATTGCAAGCTTAGCATTCAGCTTGAATTCTGCTTTTAACACTGGGAAGGGACAACTCCTCTCGTAGATTAGACGTTTTGGCAGTTCTTGGAACTCCAAGAATGATTGTCATGGCTTCATTTTGAATGCTTTCAAGCCTTTTTATATCGCTTTGGGAGTAGGTGCACAGAACTGGTGCGGCATAGTCTATGACGGAGCGCACATAGGCTGTGTACATCATTTTAAGCACGGCAATAGAGGCTCCATGTCCATTCCAGGTCATAGCTTTCAGTGCCCTGAGTCGACTTTTGCATGTTCCTATGAGTTGATTGAGCTCCTCTTTCATCCCCTTGTTAGAGCCGACAGTGACGCCAAGATACCGATAGTGGTCAACCCATTCAAGTGTTACACCATTAATTTGCAGTTCTTCATTTGCTCTCCGCTTGCGATGGAAGTATGCCTTCGTCTTGTTTGTGGAGAGAGTGAAACCGAGCTCAATACATTTCCTTCAAAGGAGTTCAATGGACTGTTCAATTTTTCCCAAGACTTCGCTTAAGTCAAACGTGCTCCTTTTTGGATAGTAACAACAACCCCCAAATAATTTCCGGATAAACGGTACGTTCCCGTTGTGGGTAATTAAGAAACACGATATTTTAAATGAGAATACCATAGTTTTCATTGACGCCAAAAGGCGAGGGAGCGGAGTCCTGAAGTTGAAACTGGGGAGTTTTGGAAATAAAAAAAATGGAGGTCCGGTATGCAAAGTGATGGAATCGATGAACACTGAAAAAGGGAGAGGAAGGGAACTGGAAAGTGGGGAACGATACGCAGGAAAAGGGCGAAGGAGGGAGAGACGCAAGAGCGTACACGAGAAAAGTCTGAAGTCAGAAAAGAAATATCTGAAGGTTCAGAGTGAAGAGCTTTGAAAGTCGAAAATGGAGAGTGTTAAATGATAGAATTTGGGATTGTTCTTAAATCGAAGAAGTAAATTTTATGTAGCACTTAAAATGCAGAGCTTTCGATCTCATGTACGTACGATCCCACCTGCGTTGCACTACAAATGATCCCATGTACAGGGCCACCACCCCTGCACTACATATGATCCCATGTACAGGGCCACCACCCCTGCACTACATATGATCCCATGTACAGTGCCACCACTCCTGCACTACATATGATCCCATGTACAGGGCCACCACCCCTGCACTACATATGATCCCATGTACAGTGCCACCACTCCTGCACTACATATGATCCCATGTACAGGGCCACCACCCCTGCGCTACAAATGATCACATGTACAGGGCCACCACCCCTCCACTACATATGATCCAATGTTCAGGGCTACCACCCCTGCACTACATATGATCCCATGTATAGGGCCACCTCACCTGCACTACATATGATCCCATGTACAGTGATACCTCTCCTGCACTACATATGTTCCCATGTACAGGGCCACCACCCCTGCGCTACAAATGATCACATGTACAGGGCCACCACCCCTGCACTACATATGATCCCATGTACAGGGCCACCTCCCCTGCACTACATATGATCCCATGTACAGGGTCACCACCCCTGCGCTACAAATGATCCCATGTACAGTGCCACCTCCCCTGCACTACAAATGATCCCATGTACAGTGCCACCACCCTGCACTACATATGATCCCATGTACAGTGCCACCTGCGTTGCACTACATATGATCCTATGTACAGGATGTAGATATGTACCTATGTACATATCTACATAAATACATATTCACCATAGGAATCTATGTACCTATGTATCATATGTACATATCGTAGATATGATAGAGCCCAGTAAGCTCAGGAAACTGTACACCAGTTGATCGACAGTTGAGAGGCGGGACCAAAGAGCCAAAGCTCAACCCCCGCAAGCACAATTAGGTGAGTACAATTAGGTGAGTACAGGGCCACCACCCCTGCACTACATATGATCCCATGTACAGTGCCACCTCTCCTGCACTACATATGATCCCATGTACAGTGCCACCTCTCCTGCACTACATATGATCCCATGTACAGTGCCACCTCTCCTGCACTACATATGATCCCATGTACAGTGCCACCTCCCCTGCACTACATATGATCCCATGTACAGTGCCACCTCTCCTGCACTACATATGATCCCATGTACAGTGCCACCTCTCCTGCACTACATATGATCCCATGTACAGTGCCACCACCCTGCACTACATATGATCCCATGTACAGGGCCACCTGCACTACATAGAATTTGGAACAATGTTCCTACTGCTTGTGAGACACTCGGCGCCTGGGGTAATTGTGCTACCAGCTTTTGAAGGAACTGGATTCTAGGCTAATTGAAACAACACGAGACCCTACAATATATATGTGGATTTGTTCTTTTGATATATCACGTTATTGTGATTTCTGTTTAATGTAGTGTAAGAGACCCTAGAGCTGCCAGATTCCTTTTCCAGCGCCTCAGCGTGGCGATACAGAGGGAAAAGCACTATGCATTCAGGGTTCCTGACTGCATTGAATGCATTGAATTCCTAAATAGGACCGGAGTTCCAATGACTCCGGTCCTATATCCCTATCATTCCTATTTTCAAAATTATGAATAGAATTTGCTTCCGCAACCTGTTCCTTAAGTGCATTGCATTTTTTCACTACTCTAACGCTATAAGAAATCTTCCTAACATCTCTGTGACTTATCTGAGTTTCCAACTTCCACCCATGTCCCCTCGTTCTGTTACTATTCTGTGTGAACATTTCATCTATTTCCACTCTGTCAATACCCCTGTGTATTTTATACCTTCCTATCATATTCCCCCTCTCCCGTCTTTTTTCTAGTGTCATGAGGCTCAGTTCCTTCAGGTACTCTTCATACCCGATCCCACGTAACGCTGGGACGAGTCTCGTTGCAAATTTCTGAACCTTTTCCAGTTTCTTTATGTGTTTCTTCGGGTGAGGACTCCATGATACTTTATACCGGCATACTTTAAGACTGGCCTCACGTAGGCAGTGTAAAGCGCCCTAAATGCCTCCATACTTAGGTTCCTGAATGATGTTTTAACTTTTGCCAGTGTAGAGTACGCTGCTGTCGTTATCCTATTTATATGTGCTTCAGGAGATAGATTAGGTGTTACGTCGCTCCCAGGTCTCTTTCTCGAATTGTCACAGGTAGGCAGATCCGTTTCATTGTGTACTGTCCCTTTGGTTTCCTATCACCTAGTCACATTTCCATATCTTTACATTTGCTCGTGTTGAACGCCAGTAGCCATTTCTCTGACCATCTCTGCAACCTATTCAAATCCTCTTGGAGGATCCTACAATTTTCATTTGTCACAACTCTTCTCATGGGTCAGATGTGTAAATTAACACGTCTGTCAATGTGTTAAACAGTGTGTGAATGGAGCAGCATATTGGGCCTTAGGTGTACCAACCAAATCCCAGCAGCCCCTAGTAAGACCACAGCTATCAGTCCACACCATTCAATATTCTTCAAGGTATAACTGGCCCATCTTAACACCCATCGTTTGATGTAACTCTCCCGACTTTGACGTCAAGCCAGCTGGTAGACATGTCAACACAGATAATGTATCTTCAGTCTCAAACGCCAACGCTCCACTCGCATTACTTCAATACTCTGGCACTCTGCTCCACTCCAATGATTCATTAAATATGCAAGCGAGGCACTCATGCAAGTCATGCTTACCTTCTCTAAGAACTATGTAAAGGTCTTCATTTCGTCCAGGGAACTCTTTAAACCTTAATTCTGTCATTTGTCTAGTGACGTATCCCCTGACGGCAGCCAAGCTGGTAGAGGTGTCCCCTCATCATCAATATAGATGCATTCAGCTGAAGGCCAAACATCAAATAATCCTCCAATAACTTAGTTTGTTGTCGTAGTTTATTATTCGCTACCTGGAACAAAAAGCTTCAAGTAGCACGGGCTATGGTGAGCCCTTGTAAACTCAGTTAAATATTACTTATTTCAGAATACCACACTAAGTAATATTTCTTATTACTTAGTGTGGTATTCTGGATAAATATTATCCAGAATACCACACAGTATCAGTTATCAGGAGTCACTTAAGTAATATTTCTTATTACTTAGTGTGGTATTCTGGATAAATATTATCCAGAATACCACACATTATCAGTTATCAGGAGTCACTTGGACTGCCTCATTTATCAATCTCCTAATTATCTACCTAATTCCAGTTTGATGAACCTAACATAACTCTCCTATTTTCCTATACCTGCTATGGCTATGTCGATACATTTCTGTTCCAGATAAAACCTCATTTTTAAACCGTTTGTATATTGCTGCCTCTCTTACTAACTCCTTTATATTACCGTGTTTACCCATTGTGTGTCACTTGGACTTCAGACATAACGTTAGCAAATGATTTTACAATACGGATCGACATTATCCAGCTTTCTTTCATTTGCCTTGAAGCCGCACAACCCTAATACGAGCCTTCCAACTGTCCAGGTTCGTCTAATATATTCTTCTCAACTCGTTAATGTCTCGAAGTCAATGCTTGAACTCGTCAGTGCGATGCTAAATACCATTTCTCCTTGACCACCGTCCCCGAATTCACTCCCAACGATGCTGTTATGTATCGTTACATTCCTAGTAACCGATATTAAGTCTGATTTTTTTTTTCCTCTTTGGTTCCACACTGTATTGTTCAAGACGTTTGCCGTCCAATATTCCTGCTCCTTTGTCTTCTCTGTTTATATGTCCTTTCTACTCTAGCAACGTTCATGCCAGCCACAACACGCTGTCCCGGCCAGACGCCACAGGTAGCACCCATACCCCACCCCCACAAATGCCCACGACGCGGCATGTAGCACACCCACACATGCCCACGCCGCCGCAGGTAGCACCCCCCACACATGCCCACGCCGCCGCAGGTAGCACTCCCACCCCCCCCCCCCCACACACACAGGGGAATCGACAGGGTTGATAAAGACAGGCTGTTTAACACAAGGGCCACACGCACTAGGGACACAGGTGGAAACTGAGTGCCCAAATGAGCCACAGAGATATTAGAAAGAACTTTTTAGTGTCAGAGTGGTTGACAAATGGAATGCATTAGGAAGCGATGTGGTGGAGGCTGACTCCATACACAGTTTCAAGTGTAGATATGATAGAGCCCATTAGGCTCAGGAAACTGTACACCTGTTGATTGACGGTTGAGAGGCGGGACCAAAGAGCCAGAGCTCAACACCCCAAGCACAACTAGTGAGTACAACTAGGTGAGTACACACATGCCCACGACGCCGCAGGTAGCAATCCCCTCCCACCCCCCACCCCCCCCCCCACACACACTCATGCCCACGACGCCGCAGGTACTTACCTAATTGTGCTTGCGGGGGTTGAGCTCTGGCTCTTTGGTCCCGCCTCTCAACTGTCAATCAACTGGTGTACAGATTCCTGAGTCTACTGGGCTCTATCATATCTACATTGAAACTGTGTATGGATCAGCCTCCACCACATCACTTCCTAGTGCATTCCATTTATTAACTAATCTGACACTGAAAAATTCTTTCTAAGGTCTCTGTGGCTCATCTGGGTACTAAGTTTCCACCTGTGTCCCCTTGTTCGTGTTCCACCCGGCTGAAGAGTTGTCTTTGTCCACCCTGTCAATTCCGATGAGAATTTTGTAGGTGGTTATCATGTCTCCC
>WNGS01168034.1:0-14286 GCA_020271785.1 Procambarus virginalis | reverse complement strand
CATACCCATGCTGTATGCAACCCCATGCTGTGTGCTGACTGTTGCTGTGTGCTGATCGTTGCTGTGTGCTGGCCGTTGCTGTGTGCTGGCCAATGCTGTGTGCTACCCAAGCTGTGCTGATGTTGCTGTGAGAGGAATCTGCCGACGCTGTGTACGAAACGACGCTTTGATGCAGTGTACAAAACCTGATGTTTTGGTTACGAAACGACGCTCCGTGCTACAAATTCTTCAAGCTGTGAACCAACTGCTGCCTACTGCTGCCAACTGCTGTGAACCAACTGCTGCCACTGCTGTACCAACTGCTGCCAATGCTGTACCAACTGCTAACAACTGCTGTGTTGCTGTGAGTAGGAACAACACATGTACACAAGGCTAGGTAAGAGTCAGTTGCTGCTGTGTTGTGCACTGTTGTGAACTTTTGCATTAAAATGCTTGTGTGCTTTGCAAAATTAAAGTAATTACAGTGAATTCTTAAATAACATATACAGTGCAGTAAGTGTTATATATTCTGAGGAACATTTTAAGTGATAAGTTTAAATTTATTCAGTAAAAATGGCAAATATACCTCAGTTTCCTGCATTTGATCCTGACTGTGACCAGACAAACCTGTCACAGAGGTGGGTCAAATGGCTTAAAAGGTTTGAAAATTTGTTGATAGTTTCTGACATCAAAAGTGCTGAAAGAAAGCGTGCCTTTCTGCTTCACTATGCAGGTGATAGAGTTTGTGATATCTTTGATACACTGAAAGATACTGGTGGTGCTAAAGATTATGACACTGCCAAGGCCAAATTAACTGAGCATTTCAAACCAAGGCAAAATACTGCTATGGAAATTATGCATTTCAGGAGAGCAAAACAACTCTCTAATGAAACTGTTGATCAATACCATACACGTCTGCAGGGTTTAGCAGCCCATTGTGAGTTTGCTGATGTTGACAAAGAAATCAAACAGCAAATAATTGAAACATGCACATCTACACGTCTTCGTCGAAGAGCTCTAGAACTTGTTGATGATGAAAGTTCTCTTAACAAGATACTGGATATGGCTCGTCGAATGGAAGATGCTGCACGTGATGCTCGTGCCATGGAGTGCAGTGCCAACAACGGTTCTGCCACTGTTACTAACAGTCATGAAGTATGTAAGGTTCAGGGAGTACACCATGATCATAGAAGATATCATGCCAAACCTAACATTAAATTGAGCCGAGAACCACATCACAACTGGAGTCATGGAACAAGACTCAAGCAGTCACAACGACTCACATCAGAGGTGTCAATAATAAATGTTACAATTGTGGAGGAGACTACCCACACCAAGATAATGTTTGTCCTGCACAAGGTAAGAAGTGCTATGAGTGTAGAAAACTAAATCATTTTGGTGCTATGTGTCGTTCCGCACTAAAGAAACCACAATCAATAAATAAAAGCAATGTACGAGGATCAAGTCATAGGAGTCGAGGTGGCAAACACAATATTGCACCTCAAATCAAGAATGTTAATAATATACAAGACAACATTTCATTACAACCAGTCTCAGATGACAGTGAATGTGATTATTTATGGAGTACAATCAATCACAAAATGGAATGATCTTCCAAACAACCAGAGACTATAGTATACATTGCTGGCATTTGTCTCAAAATTCTCATTGACACTGGATCAAACATTGACACCATTGCTGAGTGCCACTATGAAAAATTTAAAAAACAGTTCCCAAAGCTTGAAAACTATAATGGCAAAGCCACTGCCTATGCTTCAAAGGTAGCCTTACCAGTGATTGGAACTTTCACTGCAGAGATTAAGTCAAAGAATGCAATGCTCATTACTACATTCCATGTTGTTAGGAATGCAAAGGAGTCTTTACTCAGTTACAAGACTTCAACCAAATTGGGGCTACTTCAGCTTTCTAATGCTGTAGCAGTGGAATCTGCAAACAATGTTGATGCTATTGTTGCTGAATTTTCTGATCGGTTTAAATCCATAGGTTGTTATACTGATAGCAAGGTACATCTGCATATCAACCCAGATGTAATTCCAGTTGCCCAACCACATCGCCGACAACCATTCCATACTCGCAAGAAAGTCGATGCCGAACTGGATAGGCTGATAGAACTAGATATCATTGAACCGGTAACAGGCCAACACCATGGGTAAGCCCAATTGTCACTCCACCAAAGCCGAAGAATCCAGATGAGATACGCATTTGTGTAGACATGCGTGTTCCCAACAAGGCAATAATGCGTGAACGCCATCCTACACCCACTGTAGATGATATGATATACCGCTTGAATGGTGCAACTGTATTCAGCAAGTTAGATTTAAACAAGGGCTATCATCAGCTTGAACTTGATGATGAGAGTCGATTCATCACAACGTTTACGACACATCGAGGTCTGTATAGGTACAAGCGCCTGAGTTTTGGTATTAACAGTGCTGCTGAAGTATTCCAGCACATCATCAGCCAGGTATTGCAAGATATACCTAATGCTGACAACATGTCTGATGACATCATTGTTTATGGCCGTACCCAAGCTGAACACGACAAAGCTCTTCGTGCAACATTGCAACGCTTACGAGAAAAGAATTTGACGCTAAGCCGAGCAAAGTGTGAGTTCAATCAACATAAAATTGAATTCTTTGGACATGTACTTAGTGACAAAGGTCTGTCTCAGATCCTAAGAAAGTTGCAGATATCAAGAATGCTGCACCTCCTTCAACATCCACTGAAGTACATAGTTTTCTGGGAATGGCAAACTACTGTTCTCGCTTCATTCCAGATTTTGCTACCATTACGAAGCCTCTACGTGAGCTCCTGAAGAAAATGCATCATGGTACTGGAGCGATGTCGAGCAAAATGCATTTGATGCTGTGAAAGATGCACTAGTAGAAAATGCGACTGCTGCATACTTTGATCCATCAATGGACACTGAGTTAACGGTGGATGCTAGTCCTGTTGGTTTAGGTGCTGTGTTAGCCCAACACAAACCTGGTCAACCAGATTCAAGAGTAGTAATTGCCTACGCCAGCCGTTCTCTCACAGATGTTGAGCAACGATACAGTCAGACAGAGAAGGAAGCTCTTGCTCTTGTATGGGGCTGTGAACACTTCAATGTGTATCTGCTTGGTGCACCCTTTACCACGATAGTCACTGACCACAAACCGTTGGAGACCATCTTCAATAATCCAAAGTCCAAACCACCAGCTCGCATTGAGAGATGGGCTCTTCGTCTGCAACCATACAACTTTACGGTGAAATACAAGCCAGGTGCAGGCAATCCCGCTGATTACATCAGTCGACATCCTGCCAACAGTTTCACCATCACCAAGCATCAGCAAGTTGCCGAGGAATATGTACACTCTGTAACCTGTGATGCAGTCCCTAAGGCTCTCACTCTTGATGAAATCCGTACTGCAACCCTAGAGGACCCAACTCTGCAAGCAACAGTGGATGCATTGACTAAGAAAAAGTTTCCACGCATCCCACCCTCAGGAGTTGACCAAGATGCATTCAAAGCACTTGAACGCATCCAGACAGAATTAAGTGTTACGCAACAACGCGACACCGTGCTGCGAGGTACTCGTATCGTCATTCCTGTTTCTCCAGCAACGTGCTCTGAAGCTTGCACATCAAGGACACCAAGGTCTTGTAAGGACCAAACAGCTGCTACGAGAAAAGGTGTGGTTTCCTGGCATTGATCGTCAAGCTAAGGACATGCATGATGCCTGTGTCCCTTGCCAAGCTGCAGTGGATACTTCAAGACCAACACCTCTACAACCTTCACCACTACCTGCTGCACCATGGATGGAAGTATCGATGGACTTCTGTGGACCGCTACCAACTGGAGAGTACTTGATGGTAGTCATTGATGATCACTCACGTTATCCAGAAGTAGAAATCATCACTTCCACATCTGCAAAGGCTGTCATCCCGAAACTCGACAAGATCTTTTCAAACTTTGGCATTCCTGAAGTTGTCAAGACGGACAATGGACCGCCATTTAATGGACAAGACTTTGTCAACTTTGCTGAGCATATTGGATTCAAACACCGCCGTGTGATGCCACTACATCCTCAAGCAAATGGAGAAGTAGAGAGATTCATGCAACCTCTCATGAAAGCTGTACGCTGTGCTCATGCCGAAGGACGATCCTGGAAACAAGCTATGTATGCTTTTCTCAGGAACTACCGTGCAACACCGCATGGAACACTGGGCAAGTCGCCTGGCGAACTTTTATTTGGACGTCCTATGAGAATCGCACTACCTGTCATGCCAGCCAAGGTAACGGATAAACGTCTCGCTCAGAAGGATGCACTAGCCAAGGGCAAAATGAAAATTGCTCATGATCAACGTGCAAAGGAACAATTCATAAAGGTTGGAGATACTGTTCTCGTTAAAAAGAAAAAAGAGGGAAAGCTAGATATGCCGTATGATACAAAACCATAAAGTGATTAGTGTGAAAGGAACTATGGTAACAGCGAGTAATAGAGATCATAGTATAACACGTAATATGGCTTATTTCAAAGTGATTCCAATAGTGTAGAAAATGATGAAGTGCAAAGTCGTGCAAAGAAAAAAAAAAAAAAATGATTAACTCGATAAACAATTCATCGAGGGATATTCTTGTATTTAAGGACTCTCGTCCAAACGTCATGTTAAACGCCCTACACGATATGATGATTAATTGTGTTCCTATGTAATGCAAAGTATTTACTTGTTATGCTGAACTAAATTTAATATTGTTTGAATAATGCAGATCTCTCATTCAATATTTTGTAACTTTGTATTACAGTTTCTTTCATGTTTGTTTAACATTGCATATGTATTTTTAACATTGAAATCCTTTGTGGTAAAGATTGTTTAATTCTTTGTGTGTTTAATTAATGTTAAATGTATGCAATATCTCTTGATATGTTAATAACTTACTTTGTGTCAATAACTTTGCTTTGTGCTACAAGCATGGTAGACATCCTGTATTCATTCTTTTTAAAGAAAAGGAGGGATGTCATGTTCACAGAAAATGGTACCATCCGTTTTCTATGTGCGGCGGCTGGACGCCACTAGAGAGAAGGTAAACAGCATACAGGACGCCTGCCAGCTTGGGAGCTACTCTATCATGTAATTATTTTAAGTATTAAAGTCAGTAACCAGGATGACTTTACATCAACCTTACAACCAAGACTATCTCAGCTATACACAGACACCACAGGTTTTTCTCCTGCCCAAAATCATTTCCGGTCCTCTAATTACTCAACCCAAGTGCTATTAGGACAATATCCAACTCTGGCCCAGACATCACTCGTTACCCCTACTCAACTCTCTGATATGTTAGATAATAAGCACTGCCATTCTCTCATGTGTATCATACATATATAACGCTGAACTGTAATGCCAATCCTGACTCAAGCTTCATTGCTGGTTGTAAACAAACCCATGAGCACCACACCAGAATAAACACACATTTTGATATTCCAAGAGTACGGCTTAATCAAACTAGAATGCACAACAAATCAAGGGACCCAGAATGTGGAATGACCTCCCCAACCATGTTAAAGACTGTACCTCTCTCAACCAGTTTAAGATTAAAACTAAACACTACCTAATAAATTCCCTGTAACCTACCTTACCCCTCTATTGTCAACCCATGTCTGATATTTTTTTTTAATCAATGCTGTTTGTCAACATTATGTATTTGTGCTGCTTTTCAGTCATGTTCCCCCTTTTTCTTATCTTTATTTGTATTTGTTCTCAACACATTTTATCCTTTATGCTCAATTAGTATTAAGTTCTAGATATTAATGTTCTTCCTGCCCGAAATGCATTGCGTAATAGTGGCTTTAGGTATTGTATATACTAGCTCTACCTATAATTCGATCCATTAATGTAACCTCACTTGTATGTATATACCTTACCTGAATAAACATTTATTATTTATTATATTTATTTATTATTTATTTATTTATTTATTTATTTATTTAATTGAAACAGGAATTTCTTTAAGTACTTTCATATATTAATACATCTTCAGAAGGAGTGATTTACAAGTCAATAAGTTAGGACATATATAGGCAGGAGAGAGAGGTGAAGTGAAGTGAGAAACAATGACAAATATATGAATGGGATTAGGTGGATATAGGGCCAAATGGCCCATACATGGATAATAATAGCATAAGATAGTAGATATTACCAATGAATTAGTGAGACAAATGTGTATCAATGATCCGATTCAAATCACCCTTTAACTGATCAATCAAAAATGGATCTAAATTAAATAAAGCACTGCTAATGTTAAAATTGTATGATTTTGTAGTCTGTATTAAAGCAGATTCAGTTATGTTTCTATTGAAAGTGTTTTAAAATACGTTATTGAAGAAGCCATCTCCCAGTCAGTTTGGTGAGAATTTTCTGAAAAATTAACAAACAAAGCATTAGACAATTGGGCATGTCTTATAGAGTATTTTTGTTGCAAATGCTACATTTCAAATCTTTAGATGTTTGCTCAACATAGTACCTATTACAGTCTTTACAAGGTATTTCATAAATGACACAATCATCACTACGAGGGCTGCTTGTAACTAATTGTTTACCAATAGTATTTTGTAATTAAACAATATATGTATATCAAAACGTTTCAAGGCCTTGACCATATTTTCAAACTCAGAGAAATATGGTAAACATAACATTCTTCTCCTAAAGGGGGTATTATGTTTACCATATTTTTCTGGGTTTGAAAATATGATCAAGGCCTTGAAACTGTTTGATATACATGTATCTCGAATCTGATGTCTTGAGTTCTCCTTTTAACGGCCATTGCTTTGATTTTATTGCTATTTATTTTCTCTGTTATGCTTTCCGCTTCCCTGCTGATGATGTCTAGGCATTTTTGTACATGGTTCCTGGCACCTTTGCCATTGATGATGACCACAAAGTCGTCTGTATAGTTACGAAGTTTGGCTTTTGGTAACTTGAGCGTCATGAATTGTTTCATAAGACAGTTGAAGAGGAAGCGGCTTAGTATTCCTCCCTGCGGAGTTCCATTTTCCAGCCTCTTTGAGGAAGATGTTTTTTCTTGGAATTTGACTTCAGCTTCTCGGTTAGGCAGACTTTCTTTTTTCAAAGGCAAGAGCGTGTCCTTTGATTTCCTTATCCAATAGACAGTATGGTGTAACTGGTGCATTTACTAACTCCAGATGCGTCTGGGATCCTCGCGGACGTAGGTTCAAACTCTCGTCACGGCCCTTGTGGATTTGTTAATTTGATACATCACGCTATTGTGATTTCTGTGTGTAATGAGTAAAGGCGAATAGGTACAATAGCTTATTGATAGTGCTCGGGTGCATGGGGGAATTGTATAAAACCCTGGTTTGTATCTCGGAGAGACTGCAGGATCTTTGTGAGATCAGTGCCACTCCCGGTTGCAATTCTTTAAACCATGTCGTGGCACAGTCGATTAGGCGCCTCTGGGATCATCTCGGACGTATTTTCGAACACCTCGCCACGGCCCTTGAGGAATTTTTTAGTTTGATGCATCACGTTTTTGTGATATCTGTGTGTAATTTAAGCTTTGTCAAACTTTCTTCATATGACACGTTTCCAATTTGGGGGATTAACTTTGTCATCCTACGCTGGATGTGTTCTAGGGAATTTATATTCATTCTATAATATGGTGACCAACTCTGAACTACCTAATCTAAATGTGGCCTAACCAGAACACGATATAGCTGAAGAACAACGCCAGGTGTCTTATTACTAAAGCTTTGATTAATAAATCCCAGTATCCTATTTGCCTTATTACGAACGTTTTTGCATTGATTTTGGGTTTTAAAATCATACTAATCATAACTCCCAGATCCCTTTTGCAATCCGACTTCGCAATCGCAACATTATCTAACTCGTCTCTTATAACTCTATCATCATTACCTAACCTCAAAACTTTACATATGTCAGCATTAAACTGCATCTGCCAATCTTTTGTCCATTTCAAAACTCTATTAAGATCTTATTGAAGTGATAGTGAGTCCCTTTCCGTGCTTATTTCCCTCCCGATTTTTGTATCATCGGGAAATTTTCAAATACTACTGCACAAACCTGAATCTAAATCTATTATATATATTATGAATAGCAGAGGTCTCTTTTACTTGAACCCGTCTCCACTCCAAACCGGACCTGCGGTCCGAGTCGGGACCCCAGGTCCTGACTGGTTTGGAGTGGAGACAGGTTCAAGTAAAAAATGGGCACACATGAAATGATTTCGACGTTCAGTAAGCACTTACCGAGTGGTTAACTGAATGCGCGAGAGTCCAATACGGGGTTGATGATAGTATTTAATTTAAGATTGTGAAACTTAAAACTAAACTAAATGCCCACACATGTGACAATTTCTACGTTCAGTAAACACTCACTGAGTTGTAAACTGAAAGACTAAGCCAGCCAATGTATGGTTGATGATGATAGTAATATTTTAAGATTGGGAAACTTTAAACTAAATGACCACACATGTAGCGATTTTGCATTCAGTAAACACTTACTGAGTTGTAAACTGAATGTCTGAGCCAGCCAGTGCAAGGTTAGTGACAGTAATATATATATTTTTTATTTTACGATGGAGAAACTTTAAACTAAAAATAAGGACGCATGGAGGGATATCTATGTTCAGTAAGCAGTTACTGAGTTGTAAACTGAATGGTAGACCCGTCCAATACATGGTTCATGATGATAATACTATTTTACGATGGAAAAACCTTATCCTAAACTAAAAATGAGCTCACATGAAGTGATTTTCACTTACTGAGTTGTTAACTGAATGGCTAAGCTACCCGATACATTAGTTGGTGATAGTAGTATTAATGACATTGATAATATGAGGTGATGAACTGGATACTGACAGGGAACAACGAAGCTGTGATATTGAAAAGAAACTGAACTGAATTTGAAAGTTGATTAATATATGTAATGTGAAACAAATCTACTGGAAAAACAGTAAGCCAAGTTGATTTGAAAAGAATATGTGAAGGCTGAAAAGCAGGGTGCTGGGAAATGGGTAAAAATAAGAAGTAAAGATCTTCATAAACATAACATAAGATATCCGTGACCGTAATTAATACAGTGTGAACTCTCTTAAAAACTATGCTCAGCGTGAAATCTCGTCACTATGCATAACTTGTCACTCTGCGAAACAAATTATTGACTAAGTGTGACAGTGTGAATAAAAATGGCCACTTATGTTTGGAGTGCTATTTTAGTCAAGAAATACTGTAAAGAATGATTATTGACTAAAGAGAATTCACAGACTGCTGATGTTTGATGTGATGAACTGCTTAAAGGACCATATTTGCTAGAAAAAAAAATCCTGTGAAATAATGCGTGTTATATGTTTTGACTAACTAGCTAATAGCGTATTGCCTTGGCTAATAATGAAATGACCCGTTTTTGTCTGACTCACATAGCACAAGTGAAGAAAAAACACTGAAAACTTGCAAAAGGTTAAAACTCTGTGAAATCATATCTGTTATGTTAAGTATGACTAGCTGTCCACAAAGCCTTTTCCTCCTATCGCAACCCGATTAGTTCACGCTCTCGTGTTTCACTTTTTTTTAAAACTAATCTACACACGCGATATGAAATGTGAAAAAAAACTTACACTATGCTAATTTAGCATGAATAAATAAAATTAATAAGAGTGCCAGGCTAGTGTTGTGCACAGTCGAATCGCTAAGGTGGGTTGGTGTCAGAATTGTCAAAATGATGTACCTTGCATACGTCGGATCTTTAGTGGTTTATGCAGCACCTCTGCTTGTTTGATGACTGAAAGGACTTTGATGATACGAATACTAATTGGCTGACAATGGATGATGATAGTAGTATTTAATTTAAGATGGAAAACTTAAACTAAACTAAAAAATCCCATATGAAGTGATTCCCACATTCAGTAAACACTTACTGAGTTGTAAACTGAATGTCTAAGACATCCAGTAAGTTGATGTTGATGATGATGATGATCGTAATATTGTAAGATTAGGAAACTTTGAGCTAAACTAAATAATCTCACATGAAGTGATTCCCACCTTCAGTAAACACTTACTGAGTTGTAAACTGAAAGTCTAAGACATCCAGTAAGTTGATGTTGATGATGATGATGATCGTAATATTTTAAGATTAGGAAACTTTGAACTAAACTAAATAATCACATATGAAGTGATTCCCACGTTCAGTAAACACTTTTTTTTTTTGAGATATATACAAGAGTGTTACATTCTTGTACAGCCACTAGTATGCGTAGCGTTCGGGCAGGTCCCTGGAATACGATCCTCGCCGCGAAGAATCGTTTTTTCATCCAAGTACACATTTACTGTTGCGTTAAACAGAGGCTACAGTTAAGGAATTGCGCCCAGTAAATTCTCCCCGGCCAGGATACGAACCCATGACATAGCGCTCGCGGAACGCCAGGCGAGTGTCTTACCACTACACCACGGAGACTGTCGAACTGAGTTCAACTCAGTAAGTTTACAACTTACTGAGTTGTAAACTGAAAGTCTAAGTCATCCAGTAAGTTGATGTTGATGATGATGATGATCGTAATATTTTAAGATTAGGAAACTTTGAACTAAACTAAATAATCACATATGAAGTGATTCCCACGTTCAGTAAACACTTACTGAGTTGTAAACTGAATGTCTAAGACATCCTGTAAGTTGATGTTGATGATGATGATGATCGTAATATTTTAAGATATTAGGAAAGGTATTAGTTTAATTAATAAACTAATTAAGATTATTAGTTTCCTACTAGGAAACTTTGAACTAAACTAAATAATCACATATGAAGTGATTCCACCTTCAGTAAACACTTACTGAGTTGTAAACTGAATGTCTAAGCACCCAATAAGTTGTTGTTGATGATGGTGATGATGGTAGTATTTAATTTAAGATGGAAAACTTTAAACTAAAATGAACTCACATGAAGAAATGTAGGTAGCGAACATGTCTCCTCAGCTCTTATCTTCCGCAAAGCCTTTCCTCCTATATCAACCCTATTAGTTCATGTTCTCGTGTTTCACTTTTGTTAAAACTAAATCTTCAACAAGATCCTGTAGATCTGAGGCAAAGTGAAATTGACACTGCTTAATTAGAAACTGTACTTGTGGTCGGTCTCGAACCCATTGTCGATGGGCTGACTTATATTGAATTTTGTAACTAGCTGATCAAGATTGTAACTTCCTTAACTAAATGAATTGTGTGGTTCAGTCCCTGAGCCATTATGTGACTCTGTAACCCTTTCTAATACCGCTCGCAAGATGGGTATGGGTGCATAATAAAATGAACTAAACTATCACATATCAATATGATATTCGGACAACAGACAGAAAGTTGCTCGTTACTCTTAAAATGTTATTTGGGCAAAGAACGATGTTACCATGTTGGTCACGTTACATTAATGATATTTGGGCATAGAACGACGTCATCATGTTGGTCATGTTACGTTATAGGGTTATAAGGGCGTGAGAGATGGGGGCTTGAAAATTGACATTAGTCTTCCATCCTCTGGTGAGCTGTCAGTCTAAGTGAAATGAAAAGATACGTGAACAGCGGCAGCAGGAGAAAGGAATTGATGTTACTTTTCCCAACTATTAAATGATCTGAATAGAGAGAGAGAGAGAGAGAGAGAGTAACCACTGACTGCTATGTGTATCCCATGCAGATGTGTTTACAAAAAATATGATTTGTTATAATAATATTGAAGACCACCTTATGACTCTCGTTACTCTTAAAAAAAATGCTTTTTGAGCAAAGAACGATGTTAGCATGTTGGTCACGTTACGATACAAGGTTCGACATATGATCAGAAATAATACTAAAGGCTTTGCACAGAACATCCGGTCTGGGAAAGGTGAAGTGATGCTTTGAAGGGGGGTGGGAGTGGGGATGGGGGATTGGTGTGGGGGGTGGATGGGGTGAGGGTATGGTCATCCCAGTACCTCGCCCATGTCACTACGCCTCAAACCAGCATGAAGGTTGGACCCTAACGAGACGGGTTGATGTTTCACTCATTCAGGAGTCTTGAACATTCTGTGTCATTGTCTTCCTATGATAACGCTGTTGTGTTTTATAAGGTCTGCACAGCAATAATGAGTGTAGGAAGAAGAGGTGATGGAGATTGAGAAAAACACGCTTACATTTCAATTATATTTATTGGGAGAGCCGATGTTGGGATCACAGTTAACAAAATTTGTAGGTAGTGATCACGTCTCACGCGTTGATGTGTAGACTTATTTTGAATTTTCTAACTGGCGCGTCATGATTGTAACTTGAGAGAGGGAGAGAGAGAGAGAGGAGAGAGAGAGAGAGAGAGAGAGAGAGAGAGAGAGAGAGAGATGGATGGAGGGATGGGTGGGTGGGTGGATGGATGGATGGATGGAGGGATGTGTGGATGGATGGGTGGATGGATGGATGGTGCATCCCATTACCGTCACTCCCCCAGTGCATCTTAAGTGCCTCTCCTCTCTGTCAGAAACCGCAAATGACCCTCCAACCCTCTCACGCCTAGGGGAAGCTCCCCTCACTCTCCCTCACACTCCCCTACCCCCTCACACACAGCCTCTACATAGCAATACATAGTCTCATTTTTTTAATCATAACTATTATCTACACATTGGGATTAACAGCCATGGGGTGAAGGTCTCCCTCCCAATCTACCTGTCTACAGATTGGATGATTGGCTAGGATGACCAGAAGCTTCGATGGACTGAATGAAAGCCTTTCCCCATCTGTCTGCTAGCTAAACCACCAAGAAGTCTTATTATTATTATCGTTGTAAATCGCTTAAGTGTTTAATAAAAGAATATGTGGACCTGGACCGTACCACTCTAGAAAGTAAGGGAGGGGAGGGAGAGGGGTGTCCCACTCTAGAAGGTAGGGGAGAGGAGGGAGAGGGGTGCCCCACTCTAGAAGGTAGGGGAGAGGAGGGAGAGGGGTGCCCCACTCTAGAAGGTAAGGGAGAGGAGGGAGAGGGGTGCCCACTCTAGAAGGTAGGGAGAGGAGGGAGAGGGGTGCCCCACTCTAGAAGGTAAGGGAGAGGAGGGAGAGGGGTGCCCCACTCTAGAAGGTAGGGGAGAGGAGGGAGTGGGGTGCCCCACTCTAGAAGGAGGGAGGGAGAGGGGTGTCCCACTCTAGAAGGTAGGGGAGAGGAGGGAGTGGGGTGCCCCACTCTAGAAGGGGAAGGGGTGTCCCACTCTAGAAGGTAGGGAGAGGAGGGAGAGGGGTGCCCACTCTAGAAGGTAAGGGAGAGGAGGGAGAGGGGTGCCCCACTCTAGAAGGTAAGGGAGGGGAGGGAGAGGGGTGTCCCACTCTAGAAGGTAGGGGAGAGGAGGGAGAGGGGTGCCCCATTCTAGAAGGTAAGGGAGGGAGGAAGAGGGGTGTCCCCTCTAGAAGGTAGGGGCGAGGAGGGAGAGGGTGCCCCACTCTAGAAGGTAAGGGAGGGGAGGGGGAGGGGTGGCACATAGCTTCCATCCCCTACCCAACATGACACTCTCTCAAGTGCTACCTAAACGGAAGCTGACAAAACCACAAATGGCTCTAAACACTCTCACGCCGAGGGGAAGCTCCCCTCACTCTCCCTCAGACTCCCTATCCCCACCCTCCCTACCCCAACAACATATGTTGGGCCTTCTAGAGCACTCTCCTCATACTCTAGCGAATAGCAATACATAGTCATTTTTAATCAAGACTATTATCTTCACACAGGATTAAGTCTACGGAAAACAAACATACATATTCATTTACTCTTAACAACATATCCACATACCACATAGCCCTACATACTCTCCTACACCCAAACAACATGACCCCAATCTTCCCTGACCACATACCCAAACACCGGATGCTCACACACGTCCGACACGCCCCAACTTCCGGGAAAATCCCCGCGCGGTGCTCTAGTCGCTAGGGGTTCACCTGGCAGATGGTGCGCGTCCCTCTAGTCGCAGGGGGGTCCACCTGGCAGATGCTACGCGGGGTTCTAGTCACCAGGGGGCCATCTGGCAGATGGCGCGCGGGGTTCTAGTCACACTTTTCCCTACTGGTGACAGCAGAGGAGGTAATGAGTCAGTTGACAACACTGGATGCAACTAAAGCGATTGGACGAGACAAAGTATCACCATGGATACTAAAAGAGGCAACTACCTCAGCGTGCCTCTAGCAATTGAATTGCCCAGTTGCTGGAAGGAGGCAAATGTCGTACCGATTTTCAAGATGGGTGATAGGCAGGAGGCATTTAACTACAGACCCGTATCAC
>WNGS01168030.1:0-22405 GCA_020271785.1 Procambarus virginalis | reverse complement strand
TTGGTCTAATTTAGATATATTACAGTTGTGGAACTCATTTTGGAATTTTAATTTAGCGCGAATATCACTGCATAAATCAACAATATCAATTATGTAATCAATTACGTATTAGGCTGCTGGTGTAATTATTATTTTTTAAATAAAGCGGAAGCGCAGTCATGAACGTAAGTAATTATGGGTCATACACCAGTTGAAGGAGGTCATTGGTATATACGCATTACAGATGACTGAATTACAAACTCGTGTAATAAATATAGAGTTATTTTTAATATATAGAAATTTAATATCCAACTCCAACAGGAAGTCAAAGTAACTGTAGCATTGTATGCTTGCTTAGGTTAGGATAGGTTTGGTTAGACTTGGCTAGACTAGGTAATGTCTAATTTGGCTAGGATAGGACTATTTTGGTTTGGTTAATTTAAGTAAAATCTAGTTTGATTTGGTTAGGTTAGGGGAGGATAAGTAGGTTAGGTTAGGTTAGGAGGATTGCTGATGGTGAGTGTATTATTCTAAATTTGGTTAGGTTAGTTTATTAATTAATTAATTAATTATTTATTTATTTATTTATTTATTTATTTATTTATTTATTTATTTGCAAGACGGTACAATGGGTTTATGAGATTACATAATATTGGCATTGTTACATTGTTGGAAAACCACTAACACTCATAGCGTACGGGCAGCTACGGGGAAAAGGAAGGTATATTCCCTTAGGACCACTGACTCACTACAGACCACTATATTCACTTCAGTCTACTTATACTCACTTGACACCGATATTCACTTACAAACTACAAATATATTTACAATAAAACACTTATATTCCAGTAAAGTCACTTATATTGAGAGTATACTCTATATACCGTTCACTTTACGACAGACCGCTTAAGTTACTACAGATCACTTACAATTACACTTCCACTTACATTATTATAGAACACTGGCATAGATTGCATTATCAATATAATCATCTTTACATTGATGCTATTATTATGGCAAAAGTTGCATTTAGATTTACAATAGTTCAAAACTTCAAGATGGTGAGAGGTCACCATGAACAAGCACTAGCCACATCAACATCACCAGCGACACCATTAACGGAAGCATAATCATCAACATCAACATCAGCAGACAGTGTTTCCTTCCAGCTGTCTATATACCTTTCCGCTGCTCAGTCTGTCTATTCGCCTCCCTCCCGGTCCCTCTACCCTCCACAACCACCACACAAACCTTCAACTTCAAACAGAACCCCCTCCACCTCCCAAAGAAACTCTCAACCTCCAACAATCATCACAGAACTCTCCACCACTTGCATCTACCACAGAAACCCCTCCCATGAACACCACAGAAACACCTCCAACCCCGATAATCGCCACAGAAACACCTCCAACCCCGATAATCGCCACAGAAACACCTCCAACCCCGATAATCGCCACAGAAACACCTCCAACCCCGATAATTTCCAGAGAAACACCTCCAACCCCGATAATCGCCACAGAAACACCTCCAACCCCGATAATCGCCACAGAAACACCTCCAACCCCGATAATCGCCACAGAAACCCCTCCAACCCCGATAATCACCACAGAAACCCCTCCAACCCCGATAATCACCACAGAAACCCCTCCAACCCCGATAATCGCCACAGAAACCCCTCCAACCCCGATAATCGCCACAGAAACACCTCCAACCCCGATAATCGCCACAGAAACACCTCCAACCCCGATAATCGCCACAGAAACACCTCCACCCCGATAATCACCACAGAAACCCCTCCAACCCCGATAATCACCACAGAAACCCCTCCAACCCGATAATCACCACAGAAACCCCTCAACCCCGATAATCGCCACAGAAACCCCTCCAACCCCGATAATCACCACAGAAACCCTCTCCATCCCTGATAATCACCACAGAAACCCCCTCCAACCCCGATAATCACCACAGAAACCCCTCCAA
Organism: Procambarus virginalis; assembly: GCA_020271785.1. Classification (NCBI taxonomy): domain Eukaryota; kingdom Metazoa; phylum Arthropoda; class Malacostraca; order Decapoda; family Cambaridae; genus Procambarus; species Procambarus virginalis. Next base: position 20,446 of record WNGS01168030.1, on the reverse strand, counting down.
CCCCGATAATCACCACAAAACTTCTCCAACCGTGATAATCACCACAGAAACCCTTCACCATCATTCAAACTGCCCCCCTCCCCCTCCCCCCTCCATCCCACCTTCCCCACAAAATTCAAGAAAAAGACGTAGTCGCAATATTAAAAAACAGGACGGAGAGGAGGCACGACACTGTAAACTTGTGTTCCTGACAAGTATTCCGTGTAAAGTGCTGAAGAAAGTAATCAGGTTGAGAACAATGGAGCCTTTGGACAGGATAATCTTTATAACACAAAGACAGCCTGGATTTAAAGGGAAAAAGTCATATGTGACAAAACTGATAGAGTTCTATGGCATGTTTATCAACTTAAGGCTCGAGTTCTATGTCATGTTTAAGGAAATTTAAGACTTGGTAGATTGCATTTTCCTAGACTGTCAAAAATCATTTGATACTGTTCCTCGGGAAAAGCTGGTGTTCAACGTGGAGAGACAAGCTGCTATAATTTGGAAACACTAAACAGGGTAACAGAGGACTTGAAAGACAGAGAACGAAAGATCACAGTCAGTGAGTCGAGCTGGAGGGATGTGACAAGTGGAGTCCCCAATGGCTGGATTTTAGGACTTCAGCTGTTTGTAATTTATATGAGTGACCTGTCTGAGGGAGTGAGTTCGTACATGTCTATGTTTGCAGGTGACACAAGGCCAAATAAAGAATGTAAGAACCGAGGACTGCATATATGCAACAACGTTACAGGAGGACCTTGACGAACTCCAGGAGTGGGTCGACAAAGACCCACTCCTGTAAAGTAATGATAAAGGAAAAGGTAGAAAAAAGACAAGGAGGTATTTACACCATATGGGGAAGACAACTTCAGGAATCGAAAAGAGGAAAATATTTAGAACGTCACTTAAAAACCTAAATAATGAGAGTCAAGTCAGTGTACACAGCCTGTGTTAGGACGATACTGTAATGTGTGACACCGGCCTCCAGTTCGCATCTTATGAAGCACAAAACAAAATGTTAAAAGTGCAGAGGTTTGCGACAAGAATAATGTCAGTAATGAGTGGTTTAAGCAACGCGGATTGGGAACTAAATCTCACCACCACAGAGAAGATAATGAAAAGATGAAATTATTACAACGTACAAGACACTGAGAAGAATATACAAGGTAGACATTGACAGAATTTTTAAATTGAGAGAAAGTAGGCAAGAGGACGCACAGAAAAGCTGGAGACACAATTAAGCCGAATGAATGTAATAAGGAAATACTGGTACCCTGTACGGATGGTCAACAAGTGGAAAGACCTGAAAGAAGAAGTTGTGGAAGCCACCTCCATCCACAACGTTAAGGTCAGATTCGTCAAATAATTCGAAAATCAAGACAGTTAAATTGTTACATACAAATGGCTAGTAAGCGTAAAGATAGGCCTCACTATCCAGGAACTAATAGGTAAGCACGTATAGGTATACTTCCCACTACCCCTACCACCACAACTACCAGCATCCCCACCTCTACCACCACAACCACCACCCTCACCACCGCTACCACCACCACAACCACCACCTCTACCGCCACCCTTACCACCCCTACCACCACCATCACCACCACAACCACCACCATTACCACCAGCCCTACCACCACAACCACCACCATTACCACCACCCATACCACCACAACCACCACCACCCCGGCACCTCCACCCCTACCACCACAACCACCACCACCCCGGCACCTCCTACCACCCCCTCCACACTCCCCCTGGTCACTAACCCTCCTGCCTCAGGTCATCGGTCACGGGGTTGTCAGCCGTCGTCAGGAGAGTGTGAGGGGGTGTCAGCCGGAACTCTACATGGAGGGGGTCACTATATTTTTTGGTCCCAACGTTTTGTGCGGAGTTTTCTGCCTATGTTGACACTTTTATGGGTGGGTTTTTTCTTTGGGGGGTCGGGGGAAGGGGGGCTTTATTTGGTTATGTGGTCTAAATATTTATCTTTGGATCTTATCTCTAATTATTAGATTAAGAAGAATACTTTAATAGATTAAGAATGAGACACTTTAATAGATTAAAAATTTGATACTTAATAGGTTAAAAATTAGATGTTTAATTAACCCTAAATTAGATACTTTAATATAATAAGAATTAGATACTTGATTTTTTACTGATTTCCTCATTTATACATCATGTTAATATGATTTCATTGTGCATGGTAGCCCTCATAAATTCAAGTATATGTTAGGAAAAGACAAATAAGACAATTGGATATATTTATATATTAAGAATCGGTAGTAATTTGGTATGGAATGTTTTCTTCAGCTTTAGCTTGCTACTGTTAGGCTCCATTTTATTGAATTCATAAGAGTTATTGGTTGCTTAAACAACCTTGTTTAAGAATGCTTTCAAGCATTTTATTCTCTCCTTTACAAAAACAAAAAATGGTAAAATACAACTATAATAAGAATTATAATCTCCAGCTCAAAAGTCGATTGTGACAATCGACTTGAGAATGGTCCAGGACGGACCGAAACGTCGTCGCCTCTGCCACACTCTCAAAGGTTCAACGCCACCCGTGACTTACAACACTGGCAGTGTTATGTTATGGTTAAGTTAACGTCATCTGTTAAAGATCCCAGTCAGGAGGCCGCCACCAGGAGGTTACCATTAGAAGGCCACCATCAGGTCCCAAGAAGTTTTCATCACGAGGTCCACATCAGGAAATCCCCATCAGGAGGTCGCCCTATTATGTGACTTCTATCCGGTCGCCGACCCCCTATTCCATCTGTCTCCTTCCTCCCCCAACTCCTTCAAAGGACAGGAAGAAGGAACAGCTTCCTTGTTTGTCCTTCCCCTACGCCTGAGCTTTTGGTCACACATTCTACTTGTACAAGGCGTATAGAGGGGGAAACCAAGGGGAAACGAAGGAAAATCAGGAATTACGTTAAGGGAGCGTCGTAGGGTGGAAAGAAAGTCGAAGTGACGTTGAGGATAGATGAGGATGGATTGGAAGTGACGTTGAGGATAGATCAAGATGGAGTAGAAGTGACGTTGAAGATAGGGTTGAAATGACATTGAGGATAGATCAAGATGGAGTCGAAGTGGCGCGAAGGGAAGGAATCTTAGGGTATCCGTGGCAAGGGAGGAAGGGGGGGGGGGTGAGAGTGGGTGTGTGAGCTAGGGTGGGAGTCGAGTGACGGAGGGCAGACGACGTGTAGATCTGACGTGACAACAAAGGCGTCTAGGGCATTGAAAACATCTGTAAACCAAAACCTAAGTCCAGATTTCGGAGATAGAGCGAAGGCGTTGATGGTGTGAGTAAGAAAAAGGAAAAATAAAAGGCAATTTACAAAAAGGAAGAGAGAGAGAGAGAGAGAGAGAGATGGGCGTTCCACCTTCCCCGCCCGCCGGAGGTCCTCCTCAGCGGGAAACCAACAGGAAGAGAAGACAGGATGATGAGATCGGGACGGAACTGCCATCATCGCCCGAGTTACATCCTGAGAGTGTCGCCCAATACACGCGGTCAACGTCACACGTGTCGCTATTGAATCCGTATCGGTACAGATTATCATAAACCTGTTACGCTAAATATTATGTATGACTACTTGAAGATGTTGTGTCCTAACGCTATTTAGGCTTGGCTCTAGGTCAGAGTTACGAGGCCACAAGGTCAGAGTTACGAGGCCACAAGGTCAGAGTTACGAGGCCACAAGGTCAGAGTTACGAGGCCTCCAGCTAGGTCAGTTACGAACACAACAACAACAAACTGGAGACACTCATGCAACGAGACAAGAAAGGAAACAAGTAGGAAAACAACAAATATTGAAAAATAAGATGAGCAGAATCACTCCAGGGGATTCACGAAATCACTTACGAACCTGAACATCTTTTCTCAATCTTTGGNTATATATATATTATATATATATATATATATATATATATATATATATATATATATATATATATATATATATATTTATATATAAGTTCATTTCAATATACACAAGTTTTAAATATCAGGATTTTTTCAGTTTTATTAAACAATGGAGATTTTATACAAAATTTGAAAATATCCATAGTTGCTTTACAATTTATTGATATATTTTAGTTTTGTTTTATTAGTTTTATAAAACTGTAATATCAATATAGCTATAGGTTAAGAACTAATTGTAATTAAGAAGCAATAAAATGCTTATCTTCAAACTTTAAGAAGGTTAGGTTAGATCGTGGTTTTCTATTCAGCTTTTCAGGTAAACTCAAATATTCACAATATATTTGACAGTACGGTTTAATACTAATTGAAAATAAGTACAATTCCTGACTGCTATGAATAGTACGTAATTGCACCTACTTGTGCTGTTACATTTACCTCTCCATTTTCGGATGACGGGCTGCAATAATTTATGTTCTTTATATAATATAATAATAACATTTAAAATAAGCCAATTGGATTTTTTTTAATAAAGAAAATCACTTGGCCTATTAGGCAAAGCGGGCCCCTGCATAGTAGGTCGAGAAGTGCGTTCTGGCCACTAGGTACGATATATATATATATATATATATATATATATATATATATATATATATATATATATATATATATATATATATATATATATATATATATATATATAATATTTGCGATCAGTCCACCAAAGGACTTCGACTTCTCTTTGTCAATGATGTGAATGTAATATAGGCGTAGAATTGTAAGAAGCTAATGAGTAACTTGTAAAAACTTAAAAAATAGTTTGACAGCTGGTTTCTAAAGATGAATTCTAGCCAATTCATGCGATACATGCAGTCTAATTAGCCAAGTGCCAGTTAAGTCATAAGTGTACTTGTCGTATAAAGTACATATCAATATTTGAGAAATTAAAAATAGTTTGTGATTGATTATATAGCCTAAGGTCTGATTCCTTGTTCATCTCTTTTTCCCTATGCTTAGCTGCTGCTGCTTCTCCTTCTTTTCCCCTCTCCCTCCACCTCCACATTGTTCCTATACTCCTTTCTTTGCCCTGTTTCTCCTGCATATTTTCGCACTTTTCCATGTGTCTGTTTCTCCTTGTCCTCTTCCTCCTACTCCATATTCTTGCTCTTTTTTATATTTCTTTTCATCTATATTCTAGCTCTTCTTTATCCTACTTCTTTTTTTACTCATCCTCCTTCTTCTCCTCCTCCTGCTTCTCTTCCTCCTCCCTGTCACTCATCCTTGTCTCGAGGGTAGGGAGCAGGTCTTGCTCCCTCCCCTCTCCTTTCACTGTGCCAAAAATCGGTGCCTCGCCTCTCTCAAAGGCAGGCAAGGATTGGCGATGGGTTGACACCTGCCTCATCTCCCAGACACGGGCACGCTCACACGTGTCCAATCAATGACACGTAGTGGCGGCTCGCGCTCGTCAGACCCACTGTGACCCCGAGGTTATTGTGCTAAGCTCTCACACACACATCAGGTCGAGACTTTTTTTGTGTTTTGCTTGTGGATGCATTGTGGGGGGGGGGTGCTCGAGGGGTGGAGTGTGGGAGTTCTAGCTGTTTGTTATACAATCGTATTGTTGTTGTTGTTGTTGTAGTGTCCATCAGTCCCCTTCTCAGAAGAGTGGGATTAAACTACTCTCAGCTCAGCTCAGCTCAGCTCAGCTCAGCTCAGGTTAGCTCGATTGAAGCATGAACATTACCCCTGCGAGGCTGTCCTGTTCCTGCTTACCTGTGAAGATGATATTCATATTCAGTCTGACCCTTAACCTTGCCTTGACCCTTGACATTTCCCTTAACCTTGTCCTGACCATGTCCTTGACGGTGACCTTGACCTTGTCCACATCAACCCACGTTCTTCTGCATATAAGTAGCAGAGACACGACGCTTTATCTCAAGGTTGTTGTTTTATGGAACAAAAGATCTAAGTAAATATTTGGGGGTAACAATAGGCGTGGCACCGTTGTCAGGCGTTAGTTAGACATTTATATGAATGCATTTGGGTGGATACAATAAAAACAGCCTCGTATGTGCCAATAGGCCTTCTATTTATTTTCATTTTCTGACCAACACATTTGCCTCCTATAGGGTCTGTTTGAACGTGTTCTCACCTTGCTAGAGATCTTCAAGCCTTGACTATACCATTCTCTCTCTTTTTTTTTAAGTACAGCAGCAGGAATCTATGTTATTCACGCGCTTCAGTGATGTGGATCACACACACCACTCCGTCTACCAGCCACAAGTGACGTAATGTGCTGCTTTCAGCCTGAAGCAATATTCTGCAGCGTCTTAATTTTCCGAGATATTTGACTCGTATCAATGTGGTCTGAATCTTGGAAAAACAACGAAATACTTGACATTCCCATCATAATATTCGTGTCCTTGTCAGGTTGTGTTATTTTGAGTGATTCGTACACCTTTAACAGCCAGCTTCATACCTGGTATCCTCTGAAGCAACACAACTGGCTATCACCCTCCGTAGCAACACAACTGGCTGTCATCTATGACACCCTCCGTAGCAACACACCTGGCTGTCATCTATGACACCGTCTGTAGCAACACACCTGGCTGTCATCTATGACACCCTCTGTAGCAACACACCTGGCTGTCATCTATGACACCCTCTGTAGCAACACACCTGGCTGTCATCTATGACACCCTCTGTAGCAACACACCTGGCTGTCATCTATGACACCCTCTGTAGCAACACACCTGGCTGTCATCTATGACACCTGTAGCAACACACCTGGCTGTCATCTATGACACCTGTAGCAACACACCTGGCTGTCATCTATGACACCTGTAGCAACACACCTGGCTGTCATCTATGACACCCTCTGTAGCAACACACCTGGCTGTCATCTATGACACCTGTAGCAACACACCTGGCTGTCATCTATGACACCTGTAGCAACACACCTGGCTGTCATCTATGACACCCTCCGTAGCAACACACCTGGCTGTCATCTATGACACCCTCTGTAGCAACACACCTGGCTGTCATCTATGACACCTTCTGTAGCAACACACATGGCTGTCATCTATGACACCTTCTGTATCAACACAACTGGCTGTCATCTATGACACCTGTAGCAACACACCTGGCTGTCATCTATGACACCCTCTGTAGCAACACACCTGGCTGTCATCTATGACACCTGTAGCAACACACCTGGCTGTCATCTATGACACCTGTAGCAACACACCTGGCTGTCATCTATGACACCTGTAGCAATACACCTGGCTGTCATTTATGACACCCTCTGTAGCAACACACCTGGCTGTCATCTATGACACCCTCTGTAGCAACACACCTGGCTGTCATCTATGACACCCTCTGTAGCAACACACCTGGCTGTCATCTATGACACCTGTAGCAACACACCTGGCTGTCATCTATGACACCTGTAGCAACACACCTGGCTGTCATCTATGACACCTGTAGCAACACACCTGGCTGTCATCTATGACACCCTCTGTAGCAACATACCTGGCTGTCATCTATGACACCTGTAGCAACACACCTGGCTGTCATCTATGACACCTGTAGCAACACACCTGGCTGTCATCTATGACACCCTCTGTAGCAACACACCTGGCTGTCATCTATGACACCCTCTGTAGCAACACACCTGGCTGTCATCTATGACACCCTCTGTAGCAACACACCTGGCTGTCATCTATGACACCTTCTGTAGCAACACACCTGGCTGTCATCTATGACACCTTCTGTAGCAACACACCTGGCTGTCATCTATGACACCTTCTGTATCAACACAACTGGCTGTCATCTATGACACCTGTAGCAACACACCTGGCTGTCATCTATGACACCCTCTGTAGCAACACACCTGGCTGTCATCTATGACACCTGTAGCAACACACCTGGCTGTCATCTATGACACCTGTAGCAACACACCTGGCTGTCATCTATGACACCTGTAGCAACACACCTGGCTGTCATTTATGACACCCTCTGTAGCAACACACCTGGCTGTCATCTATGACACCTTCTGTATCTACACAACTGGCTGTCATCTATGACACCTGTAGCAACACACCTGGCTGTCATCTATGACACCCTCTGTAGCAACACACCTGGCTGTCATCTATGACACCCTCTGTAGCAACACACCTGGCTGTCATCTATGACACCCTCTGTAGCAACACACCTGGCTGTCATCTATGACACCTGTAGCAACACACCTGGCTGTCATCTATGACACCCTCTGTAGCAACACACCTGGCTGTCATCTATGACACCTGTAGCAACACACCTGGCTGTCATCTATGACACCTGTAGCAACACACCTGGCTGTCATCTATGACACCCTCTGTAGCAACACACCTGGCTGTCATCTATGACACCCTCTGTAGCAACACACCTGGCTGTCATCTATGACACCTTCTGTAGCAACACAACTGGCTGTCATCTATGACACCCTCTGTAGCAACACAACTGGCTGTCATCTATGACACCCTCTGTAGCAACACACCTGGCTGTCATCTATGACACCTTCTGTAGCAACACAACTGGCTGCCATCTATGACACCTGTAGCAACACACCTGGCTGTCATCTATGACACCTGTAGCAACACACCTGGCTGTCACCTATGACACCCTCTGTAGCAACACACCTGGCTGTCATCTATGACACCTGTAGCAACACACCTGGCTGTCATCTATGACACCTGTAGCAACACACCTGGCTGTCATCTATGACACCTGTAGCAACACACCTGGCTGTCATCTATGACACCTTCTGTAGCAACACACCTGGCTGTCATCTATGACACCTGTAGCAGCACACCTGGCTGTCATCTATGACACCTTCTCTAGCAACACACCTGGCTGTCATCTATGACACCCTCCGTAGCAACTCACCTGGCTGTCATCTATGACACCTTCTGTAGCAACACAACTGGCTGTCATCTATGACACCTGTAGCAACACACCTGGCTGTCATCTATGACACCTGTAGCAACACACACTGGCTGTCATCTATGACACATGTAGCAACACACCTGGCTGTCATCTATGACACCTTCTGTAGCAACACAACTGGCTGTCATCTATGACACCTGTAGCAACACGCCTGGCTGTCATCCGGCAGACACGCCCAAAGATCATATTCCAGCCTTTCCCCCACATCTATATTCCTACATTAATAATATTATATTATTATTATTATTATTATTATTATTATTATTATGAACATATTGCGGCAGTGTGGCGGGATATTTTGCCATTGACACATCATGGTATTATAACTTGTATCAATAATATCATTATATCATGAGGTAGACGAGCCTCACTGTGAGGCCAGCCTTATAAGACCTTCATGTTGAGCTCGTATATATCAAAGGATTTATACTGGATGTGTATTATGCTCCCTGGGTGCTCTGGCTCTGCACTAAACCAACCTGATAAACTTTAATTATTTCCTCTATGAATATTTCCATATTGTTAACTTGGCTAAGTAATTACTAAATTAACAGGAAGAATATAGTGCTTATAAACAGTGAAATAAATTCACATTGTTTTAGAGAAAAATTACACGCAAATTATGTCAGGCAGCAACGATAAATCGGATTAGAAATATACTCAAGGAAAGCAGAGAGATGAGAGAGAGAGAAGAAAGAGAGAGAGAGAAAGAGAGAGAGAGAGAGGAGGAGAGAGAGAGAGAGAGAGAGAGAGAGAGAGAGAGAGAGAGAGAGAGAGAGAGAGAGAGAGAGAGTTGGTGTTTGTTGTTATAGGTTCAGCTACTCGGAACAAGTTCCAAGTAGCACGGGCTATGGTGAGCCCGTAACTTACCTGGCACAGGAGCAGGGCAAGTAGCACGGGCTATGGTTAGCCCGTTGTGGACTTACATGGCACAGGAGCGGTGGGGTTGTGGGAGAGAGAGATATGACTCACATAAAATACATTTTAGTAGGTACGACAGCTTTTCCATGCCATCTGGCAGCACGCACCAGAGCACATTACGTAAAGCTGTTGTGCTGGCGGACGTATGGGTAATCTGTAATGTAAGTACCAAGCAAGATATATGTTGATGATCTTGGAGCTATAAAAAAACTGGTGTTATATGATGTAATGAAATCCATTAGGGAAATATTAAAATTATAAATATTTTGGCTGTTAATCTTAATTAACTCAAAATTAAATCTGAAGAGATTTTGAAAGATTTGATTTTAGATCAAAACAAATTGGAAGGTATGATAATTGATTTTATCTGTAGCAACAATTGATAATGATCTCCTGTCCAAAGTTTTGTTCAAATCAAATTTCAAAATCTGACCAGATATATTTAACAAATAAGAGACCCAAAGCAAAAAATAAAGAAACAAATGAGAGACAAATGAACAAATGAGATAATTAACAAGCAACACAGTAATCATCGATAAATACAGCGATAGCAGGAGACTCGACATCGACATGTGCTTCGACAGCGAGGCACTACACATCAAAAAGTCAACACCAGCAATCGCCAGCCAATTAATGCACAACAATATTCTACCCACTTCAAGACCCCGAACCAACAGAGAAGCAGCAAGAGGAAGTATGGGCCAATAGGCCTTCTGGAGCTACTTCCATTTTATGTTTTCATACCCATTGATTCGTGTTCTAGCATAGGTCTGTCACTTCACCCAAAACTTTTGTGCCACATCACCTCGCCCAAAACGAGTATAAGTATCATGTATGTTATGTGTAAACTAGTCTTTAAAAATGTAAGAAACATTACGAAACACGTTCATGCGTCAGACCAAAAATAAAAAATTAATTTTGGAGAGTTAATTTTTCAATTACCCTCGACAGTGAAGAAAAACGTAAGAAATATTGAGAACATTTGTGCTAGAATTATATATATGTGTGTGTGTGTGTGAACAAGCCTGAATGGTCCCCAGGCTGAAACTGAAAACAACTGAAAACAACTCATGCAACTGAAAACTCACACCCCAGAAGTGACTCGAACCCATACTGCCAGGAGCACTCTGCAACTGGTGTACAGGACCCCTTAACCACTCGACCATCACGACCGGAAAAGATGATGGTAGCCGAGGCTAATTCTCCATCATCCCGCCGGCACTCTGATGGTATCTTATCAAATCACCTCGTTCTTTGGGGCACAGGTGAGGAACACAAATGCAAACAAGCCTAAATGGTCCCCAGGCATATATGCAACTGAAAACTCACACCCCAGAAGTGACTCAAATCCATACTGGCAGGAGCACTCTGCAAATGGTGTACATGACACGTTAACCACTCGACCATCATGACCGGACAAAAGATGATGGTAGCCAAGGCTAATTCCCCATCATCCTGCCGACACTCTGATGGTAATCTTGGTCATAGTATTTTATCAAATCACCTCATTCTTTGGGGCACACGTGAAGAACACAAATGTGAACAAGCCTGAATGGTCCCCAGGCATATATGCAACTGAAAACTCACACCCCAGAAGTTACTCGAACCCATACTGCCAGGAGCACTATGCAACTGGTGTACAGGAGACCTTAACCAGTCGACCATCATGACCGGACAAAAGATGATGGTAGCCGAGGCTATTTCCCCATCATTCCACCGGCACTCTGATGGTAATCTTGGGCATGGTATTTTATCAAATCACCTCATTTTTTGGGGCCACGTGAGCAACACAAATGCAAACAAGCTTAAATGGTCCCCAGGTGTATATGCAAGTGAAAATTCCACACTCCAGAAGTGACTCGAACCCATACTGCCAGGAGCACTATGCAACTGGTGAACAGGGAGACCTTAACCACTCGACCATCACGACTGGACAAAAGACGATGGTAGCCGAGGCTATTTCCCCATCATCCCGCCGGCACTCTGATGGTAATACAGAAGCACTATGCTGTACCCTGAACTCAAAGCGGCAGTTAATAGCCTTCGTGAGAACAAGGAGATAGTCGTCAGGAGAGGTGACAAGTCGCCAATGTACGTTATTCTTAAAAAAGACGAATATCTGGCAAAAATGAACCTCATACTCTCTGACCAAACTAAATTCGAAAGGGTAACGAAGGACACTACAGCCGAATTGAAAACAAAGGTAAACAGATTGATCGAAACTGTGAATGCCAAGAAATCCGGACTCCACAGGCCAAAGGTTGGTGGGGAACACAAAACTGGGTATGCCTATGGAAATGTCAAGACCCACAAGCCTGGAAACCCACACCAGCCAATCATCAGCCAGATACCCACACCCACCTACAGACTGGCTAAGCGACTTAATGGGTTGCTGACTCCTTATATACCTTGTGCTTTCAGCCTGAAGTCTCCCAAGGAATTTGTTGACTTTCTGCGGGGAGCATGATGAATATACAGACAGCATGGGCCATGGGGATAAGAGCCTTGTTGGATGTAGAGTCACTATTTACCAACGTACCTGTGGATGAAACAATCGGGATGATAGCAGACAGAGTATATCGTGACCCAGCTTGCACTCCTCTTGACATGCCAGAAAATATATTGTGGAAACTACTCCAAGCCTGCACAAAAGAGCCACCCTTCTTGAGCCCAGATGGGCACATGTAGATGGACAAGTAGATGGGGTCGCCATGGGTTCTCCCCTAGGTGTCCTGTTTGCGAAGTTCTACATGGGTACCATCGAGCAGAGGGTCTTAGTTGACATGGACTTGAAACCTGCCATATACTGCAGGTATGTTGACGACATTTTTGTGCAGGTACCTGATGCCAGATGTCTGCAGCAGCTGAAGGAGGCATTTGAGCGGAATTCTGTGTTGAGTTTCACGTACGAGATGGAGAAGGATGGGACTCTGCCCTTTCTGGATGTAACAATCACGGAAAGGAGCGGAGGCTTCCACACTGCAGTCTACACTAAGGAAACAAACATAGGAATGTGCCTCAATGCCAATAATGACTGCGCAGACAGGTAAAAGAGGGGTGTTGTCAATGCTTACGTCGACCGTGCTCTCAGTCACAGCTCAGGATAGAAGGAAGTCGATGAAGAACTCTGTAGGGTAAGGCAGGTCCTAATCAACAATGGCTTCTCTAAGGGTTTCGTTGCAGACATAAAAAGAAAGGTAAAATGCCATGCAACCTCTGAAGAGTCAACCAACCCAACACTTGTACCCCCCTATTAGACTATTTTACAGGAACTTCTTTTCCACGGCTCATAAAATGGAGGAAAGGGTCCTTAAAGATATTGTTGATAGGAACATTATCCCTACAGACAAAAATCAGAAAATACAATTGATAATTTATTACAAAACCAAAAAAAAAAAACAACGGCCAATCTACTCATGAAAACTCCCCAGACACCAAGCAGAACACCTTGAAGGAAACCAACATCGTCTATGCCTTTAAATGCCCACTTGGGGACTGTAAGCCCCAAAGAACTCAGTATATAGGCAAGACAACAACGTCTCTTTCCAGGCGACTAACAATGCATAAACACCAAGGCTCCCTCAAGGAACATATAATCTCTTCTCACAACCAGACCATCACAATTGAAATCTTAACAAACAACACAGAAATCATTGATAGGTACAGCGATAGCAGGCGGTTCGGCATCAGGGAGGCACTACACGTCAAAAAGTCAACACCAGCAATCAACAGCCAATTAATAGGCCCTCCGCAGTTACTTCCATTCTCATGTACCCACCTCACCCAATACCCACCTTTGTGTCACCTCACCCAAAACGAATAAAAAGCAAGATTTACGTCAATTGTATCATACACAGTGTATCATAAGTGTAGTGTTAAGTGTAAACAAGTCTTTGGGACTGTAAGAAGCCCTTACAAAACACTTCTAGGCGTCAGACCATTAATAAAAATGCATTTTGGAGAATTGATATTTCCATTACCACCGACAGTGAAGAAAAATATAAGAAATATTGAGAAAATTCGTGTTAGAATTATTAATCTTTCCTTTTCGGTCATGTTCAACAACATATATATATATATATATATATATATATATATATATATATATATATATATATATATATATATATATATATATATATATATATTAGGGGTACCACCTCTGGTGCAATTGCAGGGACCCACATCCTCGAAGAAGAAAACAAAGGGCATTCAGAGAAGATCTTGTGGATTCTCACTGAATACTTAATTCTTTTCTTCTCCTACCACCCCTATTATTTTTTTGTATGTTTTGTTTTATTTTATTGCAATGCTACAGTTTACAGAGAACACACACACACACACACAAATATATAACAATTAAACAATCAGCGTTCGAAGACCTCGTCCAGCTCCTCGGAGGTTGGATGCGTACCCAGGATACAGCACGCATTTCCCCTCTGCACTGCGACACTGAGGCGCTGGAACAGGAAACTGGCTGCTCGTGGGTCTCTAGTTTTCCCAATGAGTTCCTCACCAACCTCCTTTAAAAACTTGAGTGCACATTTACCCCAGGCGCCCAGAGTCTCTGAGCCTATCGGCACGAACCTGTAACAACGTTCTAGGTCTCTGTACTTGTGGATTTTCTGGGTCTCCCTGAAGGTGGCTGCCCCACCTCCCTCCGCTGAGCTGTAACGTAAATAGGTATCAGCCAATGTAGATGCATAGGTGTAATCCCATACGACCTGTTTACCTTCCCTCCATGGCTGCAGGGTGACTCCATCTGGGCGTTTTTGGCTGTTGTCAGGTCTGCACAACTGGGGTTCCCTTTGTGCTGGACACCCAGCTGTAGCCAAACTTCTCTTGATGATGTCATTGACTGCCTCGTGTCTGGCAATCTTTCCCTGTGTCTTACGACAGATGAGACCATGGCTGCCGTATTGGTCTGCCCGTGCCTGGCCGCAAATACACCGGTGTTCGGTGGAGATAGGGGCGGCAAGGCGCAGAGCAACACCAATACTTAGGGCCCGATGATCCAGGCGGGTGCCCAAGGCGGAATTAGGGACTGCCAACAGGACGTCCCCAGCATGGGGGGCTTGCACAGCTAGGAGACGCGCTCTGTCCTTCTGAGAAGCTACGTCCAGCAATACTTTGGCGATGTTCTCCACTATGGGGCTATCCCATTTGGCCTGTTTACCGTCGTTTGGACAAGTTGGTCGGGTGTGTGAATTGGCGAGTGTGTCCCACCGACCAGCTCCTTCCACAAATTTGGGATCACGAATCCCAATGGAGTTCCTCAGGTATTCTGGTAGTATTTCCTTCACTAATTCACTTATATATATATATATATATATATATATATATATATATATATATATATATATATATATATATATATATATATATATATAAAGGGAGGGGGGAAGAAGAGTGATCTTTGAAAAGAGAGGAGAGAGGGGGAAGAGGAGTGTGGGAGAGGGATGAGATTGTGGAAGATGGTAGAGAGTAAAGGAGATGGGAAGGGAGGAGTATCTGTGACAACAGCAGCGTGAGGGAGGAGTATCTGTGGTGACAGCAGTGTGAGGGAGGAGTATCCGTGGTGACAGCAGCGTGAAGGAGGAGTATCTGTGACAACAGCAGCGTGAGGGAGGAGTATCCGTGGTGACAGCAGCGTGAGGGAGAAGTATCCGTGGTGACAGCAGCGTGAGGGAGGAGTATCCGTGGTGACAGCAGCGTGAGGGAGAAGTATCCGTGGTGACAGCAGCGTGAGGGAGGAGTATCCGTGGTGACAGCAGTGTGAGGGAGGAGTATCCGTGGTGACAGCAGCGTGAGGGAGGAGTATCTGTGGTGACAGCAGCGTGAGGGAGGAGTATCCGTGGTGACAGCAGCGTGAGGGAGGAGTATCCGTGGTGACAGCAGCGTGAGGGAGAAGTATCCGTGGTGACAGCAGTGTGAGGGAGAAGTATCCGTGGTGACAGCAGCGTGAGGGAGGAGTATCCGTGGTGACAGCAGCGTGAGGGAGGAGTATCCGTGGTGACAGCAGTGTGAGGGAGGAGTATCCGTGGTGACAGCAGCGTGAGAGAGGAGTATCCGTGGTGACAGCAGCCTGAGGGAGGAGTATCCGTGGTGACAGCAGCCTGAGGGAGGAGTATCCGTGGTGACAGCAGCGTGAGGGAGGTAAAGAGGGAGACGGCATCTCTGAGCCGCCGTCATTACCACTGTCGGCTGCCCCTATCGCTACCATCAACACATCTGCTCCACGAGAAGAGGGGATTGAGAGAGGTGGTGAATGGGGCCAGGGGGGAGGGAGAAGGGAGCGCATGGGGTAACAGAGATGAAAAAGGGAGAATGAGGAGAGAGAGAGAGAGCGCTGGGAGAGGGTTAAGGAACATATCTGCCAAATTCTCCGCAAGATTGTTATCATTGCCGTTCCTGTCTATGGTGTAAAATGCAGACAGTGAAACTACTTGAGGGGTTCCTTTATCCCTTTCTTTTCCTTTCTTTCCGTTCGTGTAATTGTGTCCTAAAGTGGCAGGAATAAGCATCTTCACCTGAGAGAGTGCGCAGTTCATTTTCTTGCCCATCACAGTTACGGAGCGTATAGAAGGGCGATATTTGCTACAGGTCAAGGTCACTTGTTAAGGCCGCAGATCAAGGTTGATATGAGGGATATAGTTCAAGGTGAAATGTTAAATAGAACATGTTAGGGTTGTGAAGTTTCCGAGCTTGTGAACTGTTTAATAGATGTAAACAAAGCCACCGTGATTAAGAAATGGCGTACAGGTTTTACAAGCAGTTGTGTAATTACTTGATGAATCCTGGCACCGAGCCATAGTGGCTTGGTTGCTATCAACATATCCCGCTTTTACTAATTTAGATTAAGTAAATATATAAATGTGAAATCTGTATAGTATACATAAATATATATATATATAGTATATATATTATATATATATATATATACTATATATATATATATATATATGCGAACAAGCCTGAATGGTCCCCAGGACTATATGCGAATGAAAACTCACAATATATATATATATATATATATATATATATATATATTATATATATATAGTATATATATATATATATATATATTATATATATATATTGGGACCCGACTTCTACTTTTACAAATCTATACCCCCTTTTCCATGGTTCTGTGTTTCACCCCACTAATGTATTACATCACCTCACCCAAATGCAAGTATAAGAGGCCAATGTTTGTTTCAAAAAGCATAAGTTGTGTGTAGATAAACTAAGTCTTTGAAAATGTAATATATATATATATATAGATATATATATATATATATATATATATATATCTATATATATATATATATATATAATATATATATATATATATATATATATAATATATATATATATATAATATAATATACTATAGTATATTTATATATATATATATATATATATATATATATAGTGCTAAAATATGAAATCCTATCACAAGACACCAGACGTCACAAGTCGTACGTATACAATTCACAAGCTTATACATTCTTAACAAAAGCAACACATTTGCTCTGCCTGTGCTGTGCCTGGGATCCTGTTGGGAGAGAGAGAGAGAGAGAGAGAGAGAGAGAGAGAGAGAGACGAACAGATTGTGGCGAGCTTGATCATCTTTCAGAAGGTCTCCTGCTGGCGTGTTAGTGAGAGCGCGGGCGGGTAGGTTATCATCAGCTGCCAGTATGTCTGTCTGTGTGGCAAGGGTGTAAATATGTTTTGGTTTGTGAAAGAGTGAGATGATGAGTAATGGTATGGAAGGTGGAGAATGGAAGAGCGTGAGAGACATGCTGGGGTATTGTGCATTTTTCTTATATAAAATGTGCCAATAGTTCATGAACCAAAAGTTTGGTAAAACTTCACACGACAGCACTTTCAGCCAAAAGGGCCGGCTGGCTGAGGGACAGTGCTTGGGCGCGTGATCCTGTGGTCCGGGTTCGATCCCGGTGGAGGCTGAAACAAATGGGAGAGTTTCTTTCCCTTGATGCCCTTGTTCACCTAGCAGTAATGGTACCTGGGAGTTAGCAGCTGCTACGGGCTGCTTCCTGGGGTGTGTGTGTGATGTGGGGGGGAACATATAGTAGTTAGTAACAGTTGATTGACAGTTGAGAAGCGGGACCAAAGAGCCAGCGCTAACCCCCGCAAGCACAAGTAGGTGACTACAGCTGTGTGAGTACACACACATACACACAAGTGGTGGTCATCGGTATGGTAGACATTTTCAATTGTCTGGCAACTACAATACTAGAGTTAGGCGTCACTACAGAGCATAAATACTTATTTTACTTTATAGTGAAATAAAGTATCTCCAGGACAGTCGGCGACGCTTGTGTCAGTAACTGGTGGTGGTGAAGAGCAGTTCCGCGTTGCTGGCGTATCAGTTTCTTGGTTTACTGCCTGTGTGTTGGTTTGTGTACTAAATAGGTCAGACGTTTGAGTTCTTATCAATAATGTGTGATGAGAGAGAGTTAAAAGTATTATTAGAAGTGATGTGGTGGCAGTTAAGTACTTTTGTTAATTAATATATGGTGGCCTGGTCACCTACTCTGGCCAGTGGCCTTGGGATTTATCAGAATGTTTGAGATGGGAATGTGAGGGTGATGTGTACCCGTGAGGTGATCCTGGAGGTTAAATTGTGTATTGTATATTGTTTAGTTTTGTAGGGTGTATAAGTTATGCTCTTTTGTTAATTTTCTAAGATATTGATGAAAGTTTAAATATATTACTATAATCACTACTGTCCCTGAGGTAAATTAATTGATACAATTAAATGTACCGGACACAATTAAATGTGTCGCTCATTAATAGTTAAATACAATTGATACAATGAAAGGTTTATGAAGAGAACTTTTATACACTGAAATTGTTTAGTTAATGTCATGATTGTAACCGGAGTACCTTATACCCAAATCTAGTACCATTAGAAAATAATCAAACACCTGAGGGAGAGGGGTTTGTAAGGTATTAACGTCTTGGAAGTTCTACTAAGGATACATGAAATCCTTCAGACAAGGAATCAGGGTTTAGTTAAAAAAATATACTCTAATGCCATTAATTTACATACAGTGTACCGTTAACCTTATCATAGTCAGGATTAAAGCAAACTCTCTCAGTGCAAATACTCCAAGAATCCAGATATATCTCTCGGTATTTATATTCTGTGAGATTCGTAAAAGCTGCATGAGAAAAGTCCTGGAGAGTGAGTTGAAGGTTAGTTGTTTGACTGGAGGCAAGGGACACACCAGTTCTCTCCAGATCAGTTGTGATGACTTTAACTGTTGCCGCCGGAGATGGCTAGTTTGTTGTGCACCCCATACTCATCCTGTGAGGGGTAGCGCAAAAAGGATTACACAGGGCACAAAACGTCTTTATCAGACCGTAACGGAGATTATTACATAACAATTTCATCTATCCTTCACACCTTAAAATTACAATGTCAGCTAGTTACAGAGAATGTTCTTTTTTAAGAGCTATATATATTTACCGTAAATCCTTATACATTAATGTCTTATCACTAATACATAATTGTTTGAGTTATGAAGATATTACAGTCATAGACGAGTAATTGTTTGTTATTATTAGTCTTCACAATACATACACTATTTGTTTCTTAATCTCATGTCGTTTATCTATTGGAAGCCAAATATGGCTACAGTACAAGGATTTCAGGTATTTTATCTTTAGTAATGAGATTATTGGCAATTCGCTACAATGTGAGTTTAGATTATCTCTAAATGGCTCAATTTTACCACAGTCCAAGATATAGTGTTCGAGTGTCTACTGTCCCTGTCTTTGTCCACACACTTTGCACTTAACTTCACCTAGATCCCTATACAAACCGAACTGTCAGAGATACTTGTAGCCAAGTTTCATTCGAGCTGTGACAACGTCAGTTAGTCTGCTGATTGTGCTACTTGCTCCATACACATGTTGTACTTGACTCATTATGGTGAACAATGGACCTGCTAATTGAAGTTAGCACTGTTCTGCTTGAGTGTTAGTGGTTTTCCAACAATGTAACAATGCCAATATATGTAATCTCATAAACCATTGTACCGTCTTGAAAATAAATAAATAAATAAATAAATAAATAAATAAATAAATTAATTAATTAATTAATAAACTAACCTAACCAAATTTAGAATAATACACTCACCATCAGCAATCCTCCTAACCTAACCTAACCTACTTATCATCCCCTAACCTAACCAATCAAACTAGATTTACTTAAATAACCAAACCAAAATAGGTCCTATCCTAGCAAATTAGACATTACCTAGTCTAGCCAATGTCTAACCAAACCTATCCTAACCTAAGCCAAGCCATACAATGCTACAGTTACTTTGACTTCTGTTGGAGTTGGATATTAAATTCTATATATTAAAAATAACTCTATATTATTACACGAGTTTGTAATTCTTCATCTGTATGCGTATATACCAATGACCTCCTTCAACTGGTGTATGACCCATAATTACTCGTTCATGACTGCGCTTCCGCTTTATTTAAAAAATAATAATTACACCAGCAGCCTAATACGTAATTGATTACATAATTGATATTGTTGATTTATGCAGTGATATTCGCGCTAAATTAAAATTCCAAAATGAGTTCCACAAC
>WNGS01168028.1:6509-21834 GCA_020271785.1 Procambarus virginalis | reverse complement strand
CCCATTGTCCTCGTTCTGTGATATTACGTGGTGGAACATTTCCACCTTTTTCACTTTGTCAATTCCCTGAGTATTTTATATGTCCCTTATCATATCAATATCTCCTCTCTCCCTTATTTTCTCTAGTGTCGTAGGTTCAGTTAATAAGAAGCTATTCATATCCCATCCCTCGTAACCTTGGGACAAGCATATTTCGTGGTGTGTGTGTGTGTGTGTGGTGTGTGTGGTGTGGGTGTGTGTGTGTTGTGTGTGTGTTGTGTGTGTGTCCGTCTGTCCGTCCGTGGTGCGTGTATTCACCTAGTGTGCTGGCGGTTTGAGTTCGCTCTTTGGGCCCGCCGCTCAACTGTAAATCATTGTTTTACTACTATTTTTTTCGACACCACATACACACACACGCCCCAGGAAGCAGCCGTTGACAGCTGACTAACTCCCAATTACCTATTTAAAGCTAGGTAACAGTGGTCATAGGGTGAAAGATGACAGAAACTCTGCCCATTGTTTCTGTCCGGCGCCGGGATCGAACCGGGGGACCACAGGATCACACGTCCAGCATTACTGTCCGCTTAGCCATACGGCCCCCCCACCGTTTGTGTGTGTGTGTGTGTGTGTGTGTGTGGTGTGTGTGTTGTGTGATGTGTGGGTGTGTGTGTACTCAACCCGTCCTCGCAACATTCGTATAATCAATATTAACTTATTAAATAAGTGCATAGGGTACATACTTAACATAATAGTTCCTTTTAAAATCTTCATAGAAAACAACGACCTTACCTAACCTTACTTAGTATGTTAGATAAGCATCTTATGCTTCGTAATTACAATTATTAATAACCTATACCTATAATAGGTTAAGTAACAATTGTAATTACTAACTTAAGATGTATTTTGAACATACTAAGTAAGGTTAGGTAGGTCGATGTTTTTGTTGAAGCTTTTTCAAGGAAAACTATTGTTTAGTATGTCAACCTATGCACTTACTTTAATACAGTCAATATTGGCAATATAAAGAATTTGCAGGACGGGTTGGTGTATCACCTTTACCTGTGGTGTGTGATGTGTGTGTGTGTGTGTGTGTGTTGTGTGTGTGTGTGTGTTGTGTGTGTGATGTGTGTACTCACTCGTTGTACTCACCTATTGTGCTTATGGGGGTTAAGCTCTGGCTCTTTGGTCCCGAAGTGATTGTAAGGTCCGAACTAGGTCTCCTTGCCCGCCTTCCGAACTCTCTTAGATTACTTCAGTGACTCATTTCTCACGCATATAAATTGTACATAAATGACAACCGTGCAATGAATGTGAGGTGAGCTCGAGGCTTCCGATGGTGCAATCGAGGAATTTATGTGGTGCAATTTTTTGAGTCGACGTCCGGGAGGTGAAGATCTCAGTTGGATACCAGTTGTGTGTTCTCTGGCACCCTCTTATTATGGGTTATCCGTAGCTAGGGTGGCAGAGCGCCAGTGTTCCCACTCAGGTAGTGTGTGTGTGATAGATATATATATATATATATGATATATACTTATATATATATATTAGATATTAAGCTCCTCATATATATATAATATACTATATATAATAATATATATATATATATATATCCTAATATATGTTAGCGCCTGTGGTAAATGTGTATGAATGAGGACTGGTGTTATGTTGACACTAATTGTCTCCAACTGCTGGCATATTTCCCAGCGTTAGTTAGAGTGATGGGTGAGGTGGCAGGGTTTAACATCGCGGAGGGATGAAGAATGGCTAGCCAGGGGTGAGGGAGAGGAGGTGTGTGAGAGGGAGAAGAGGGGAGTGTGAGACACTTGTGTGGGGGAGGGGGAGAGGGGCGGACATCAAGTATCAAAAGTTGACCCATTTGTGTACCATTGGATTTATGGCTGCATCAATAATGGCTTCCTATTTCTTCCTATTTGGAAACACTAGTGAAGTTGCATACTTCTTTTTCTACTTTCATACCATTTTGGGGAATTTTCTCGCATCCTGACCCCTTCGGGAGCCGCCGCGTGCATATAATCCTAATGGACCGGGATGTAGGAGTGTAGAAAAGGCTTGCATTGACGAGAGCTGCTGGCTAGAGCCTTTCCAGACGACAGTGACTTATTTGGAGCTTGGGCTAAGATGTGGAGACGGGGAGAGGAAGGGGAAGGGCAGTGGGAGGGAGGGAGAAAATGGGAATGAGGAAGGATGGAGGAGACGAAGCAGGAGGCGGAGAAGGGTATATCCATGATGGGGAGGAGAACGGAGGGGGGGGGGGGGGGGGAAGCGTTGATGGTGGATGGATCAAACTTGTTTGTATATATGGTGATTTAGATTGTTCTCCCCGGCCACAGCATCTTGTTCATATCATTTCTCCAGTCCTCCTATCTTGCACTAGCTCCTCACTACTAATCACCTCACCGTGTGTGTGTGTGTGTGGGTGTGTGTTTGTGTGTGTGTGTGTGTGTGTGTGTGTGTGTGTGTGTGTGTGTGTGTGTGTGTGTGTGACTGTTACAGATGACACTGGTGTTACTGGTTGTGTTAATAGTCTTCCACTTTCCGTCAGCGGTCTCCAGTGCTTAACACAGGTCATTAGCTGACTCCCTGGCCCCCTTCCCGAGGGGACACCTCCACCCTCACATTCCCCTCACTCTGGACCACACCAAGAGAGGTTTTACCTTCAACCCTTACCTACCCTCACTATGGACCCTTCCTGAGGAGTACCCCAACATCCCCTCGCAACACCGCACCTTCACCTCCCTCTCCCCCTGAAACGCCAAGAAGGTTCATTTCTACCCTCACTTATCTCGGCCTCCCCTCACCCTGGAAGTGTGAGGACCGAAACAGGGTTCACCCTGCACCCTTACCATCCTGGGTATTTTGAAGAACTTTACAAACACTGAAAACTCTTTGTCAAAAGCAAGCAAGCTTAGCTTAGACTACAGAGACACACAAAGTTAAAATTAATACACATTGCAAAGTGAAATCCAGAGCCCCAGGATCATTGAATCACACAATCCAACACACGTGAAGGCTTTTTTTTTTTTATTAATTCTTAGGACATACTGCATTAGTTGACAGACGCTACACTAGACTATATGAAGTGGAGTTACAGTGTGTGTCAAAAAAAGCTAACTAGTTGATGCTAGAAAATCCACCATCCACACAGGATGGTAGTCATACAGAGGCATGTGATAACCAGTCTGTACTGGCAGACTCCAGAGGCATTTTGAGGATATCATCAAACAAAGATTGAATAAGGTAGCAGTTGTAATAAAGGTCACCATCTCGCAGGATGGTTAGTCATACAGGGCCAATATCTGTTTAGTAGACCTGACAATGGCAAATTTTGGGTTACACGTTGAGGAGATCTTCACAGATACGAGAGGTTGAATAAAGTAATTGCAAAGCTCCAGGTACATCATGCCAATGGTCTGAAAGGTCTATACTGGGCATTCAGTGATGTAGGCGGGAGATTATGACCCCCGTAGTTCCTGCTCACAGAGTTTGCAACTGGAGTGCTCAGGATTGGTGATCCGTCACCTGCAGCCAACCTGCACAGGTAACGGTAAAAACCCACCGGATCCTTGCAACCACTGTGCGACACAGTCTAGTGGGACGTTTTGTGCGGCCCATAGATGTAGGTTTCAGATCTGAACCAAATCATAGCTTGCTGAACCAAATCATAGCATAGTTAAAACTGTATTGGATCAAACATTCAGATCTGATAGTAAAGAGCTTACTGACTCCCAACGACCGAAAAGTACTGTACGAATGAAGGCAAAGTAGAACATAAATCAAAATTCACTTAAATGACAAAATAAAGCAAAAAATTGCTAAAGCAAACTGAGATTTTTTAAAATTTTGCCCCGAGGAGCGAGATTATCGGGCAGCGCCACTCATCTGTGAGTGGGACCAACCGCACTAGTGACAGTATTGGACAGCGCCATAATCCTGCGATTGGACTCACCGCCATAGGCCGCCGTGTACAACACTCCCCAATGGGGAGAAAACCCGCTGGGTTCTTAATCCTGTCACTTATACCCAGACACAGCTGGGACTTGCTTCACTGTCTCAACTGAACAGCTTATCAAACTGGAAGATTCCGATGACCGTGGCGGGACTTATACAGAACTAACATTCATAATGTACAAGCATAACACGGCATAAGGCGAGGCAAAACATTAATTCTGGAGGCCCCGAACATACAGCCACTGAACATCAGACTTACAGCACCAAGCCACCAGGGTGTTGAACAAGCCACCAGAATGTACTAGACCGGTGCTATAGCACTACTCCAAGTTGAGACGCCCCCACTCCCACAGCTGGGGGCACAAGAGAGCTTGGATCAAACTCGATGGAAAACAAAGCCCCAACAATACATACTTCCAAGTTATGAAACACAGACCAGGCCAAACCTCCCTCTCCAAAGAAAAAACTTCTTCAAAACATGTTCTGAAGCCTCTCTTGAGGGTATATATGAATGCTGCAGAGTTTTCGGTCTGAAGACATTCATTTATGTTGAAATACCTGAGACAAGTCTTTCAAACACTCGCAGCTCCCTGCCGGAAGAGAGAGAGCAGGCTCAACTTAGCTGCCAAACTCTCGCACCCACACATGTGTCAGCAAGGTGGACAGTCCGCCAGCTTTCATAACTTGTAATCTATTCCACATTTCCAAAACCTTTCGCTTCACTTGCACCTTTCTACATGCTCTACTTACCCACCATCGTCAACAAAAATCACATACTTGCAGTCCACCCCAACCATTCGTTCAATCACCACCATCGTATCATCACCTACACTAAAAGCCACACACCACCACACCAAAAAACCCCATCACCATCCCACCACCCACACACCACATCACCGCACACCACCATCACCGCACACACCATCAACCGCAAAACAACCATCAACCGCAACCACCATTCACCGCACCACCACCATCCCGCACACCACATCACCGACACCACAACCACGCCACCACCACCACACGCCACACAAACAACACCACCACCAACACCACACACAAACACACACACACCAAACCCACACCACCACCACACACAACACACACACACACACACCACACACACACACACACACACACACACACACACACACACACACACCAAGCGGAGTCCCACAGGGCTACATATTGGACCCATCCGGGTTCTAATATATGTGAACGATCTTCCGGGGGTATAGACTCGTTCCTCTCAATGTGTGAGATGATGCAAAATTAGGAGAAGACTCAAGACGGATGAAGATCGACAGAGACCTCCACCGCGATGACCTGGATAAACTGGAGGAAGTGTCTAGAAAATGCTGCTACTAAAGTTCAACTAGGGAAAGACGTAAAGGGATGAAATTAGGAGAAGGGAGCAGAGCTGAACACAAGGTATCATTGGAGGGGAATCCTGCACGGTCAAATAGAGAGAAAGTCTGGGGGTTGATATCACAACCGAACCTGTCCAGCAGGCCCACATCAAAAGAATTTCATTCAGCGGCATATGCTAGACTGGCAACAATAAAGAATGACCTTTAGAAAATTTATGTAAGGAATCATTCAGAATCTTGTATTATACATTTGTAAGACCAATCTGGAGTATGCAGCTCCAGGCCCGGAGTACATACCTAGTTAAACACAAGACAAAGATAGAGAGATTCAGTGGTCTGCCACCAGGCTCGTCCCGCGAACTGAGAGTATTGAGCTACGAGGAAAGAAAGGAGCTGACACCTCACATCCATGGCAAACAAGAAGAGTAAGGGAGACACGAAACACCTACAAAATTATCAGGGACTGACAGGCGGGACAAAGACAAATCTTCACCACGGGTGGGGACACGAACAAGGGTACAAGGTGGGAAAAAAAAAGGAAACTAGTAACCCAGATGAGACGAAGACGTTAGAGAAAGAATTTTTTCAGTGTCAGAGTAGTTAATAAAATGGAATGCATAGGCAGTTGATTGTGTGGAGGCAGATCCTATACACAGTTTCAGATGTAGTTAAGAGCCCAATAGGCTCAGAATTCTGTACACTGGTTGATTGACAATTGGGAGGCGGGACGAAAGAGGCAAAGCTCAATCCCCCGCAAGCACAATAAGGTGGGTACAATTAGAGTGAGTACACCACACACACACACACATTCTCCAAGTGTACCATAATACAAAAAATCTTGTATAAGGTGTTGTGTGAGAGAAGAACATTGGAAGATTGTTAGATAGTGTGTTGAAAGCTTGAGTGACGCAGACAAGACATTAGCCGTAATCCCCAGGTAACATAATGTCATAATTGGCGAAAAAAGTAAAAGTAAAAAAGGGTAGCCATTAATACGGTAAGTAAAAAGGGTAGCAAAGGGGGGTGGGGGAGGCTGGGATGGGAGGGGAGGATGATGGTAAGGCGTCATCACCCCCCCCATCTCCTTCCCTTCACTAACATAACAGCCGTCCATTACTCACACAGCCACCAGGAGTGTTCACGACTCGTAGTATGGAGTCTGGGGGTAAATAGCTGAGAGACACCAGGTAATAGTCTGATTTATGCCCCCCCCCCCAGGAAAGACACACAGGAAGAAGTTTGAGCTTCGGGACGCGTTGAGTTCCTTAGGTTCTGTTGTTGCTCGGAGTTTGTGCGGTGGAGTACAAGGGGAAGTCCCCACCCCATTGTCTTGGTAACGGGGTTTGGTGCAGGTACAGGTGGAGTTTTCGTTGTCTTAGTAACGGGGTACGTTATAATGGCACAAGCTGAGGTAATTCTGCCTCTCCGGCACAGGCTTGCCCTCATAAACACAACGGGCTGAGAACATCCTTCACCAAAAAGAAACTTGCCTACGATATAGATCCAAATAACGGCGAGATCTCAAATTATGGAGAAATGAAGTCAGCCATCACTGGGCTCGAACCTTCATTTCTTACTGGACGTCTCTTGCGGGGGGGGCCGGTGGGGGGAGGTTGCAACCTCGCCAAGGGACAGGATGTATTCCAGGGGATCTGGAAGATGGTGGGCGCCTCCACCAAGGTGCAGGATGTATTCCAGGGGATCTGGAGGGAGGTGGGCGCCTCCACTAAGGGGCAGGATGTATTCCAGGGGATCTGGAAGATGGTGGGCGCCTCCACCAAGGTGCAGGATGTATTCCAGGGGATCTGGAAGATGGTGGGCGCCTCCACCAAGGTGCAGGATGTACTTTGGGGGATCTGGAAGATGGTGGGCGCCTCCACCAAGGTGCAGGATGTACTTTGGGGGATCTGGAGGGAGGTGGGCGCATCCACCTTAGCCTAGGCCGTGTTCCATTCCTTGTTTTTCCAGGCGAGAGAGCTTCCGTTGCGGTTGTACGGACTCAGTTAAACAATCGATTAGTAACTTCTTGTTCATTAGTCGATCTTGCACACCATATACCCCTTTCACGTGCTGTCCCCTTGTGCGAGCCACCGTGGGTCTTATTGTCCGGAGACTGAAGGCCCGCGTGGTATTGCAGCGTGAGAACAGTCCGAGTGAGAAGTGCATTACGCACCTGGTGCGGTCAGTGAAATGTTGGGTGTGACAGGGAATTGATGAAATGGTTTGATGGCAAACCTGGGCCACACGTTGGCGAATTTTGTGATTCCCCATTCTGAACTTAATTCATTGAGATTGGGTTCGTAATAGGAACAGGAAGAATCACTAAATAGCTTTTACCCTCAAGGGCAAGTTTTTGAGTTGCCCTTTAGGGAAAGATTTTAAGAGTTGAATCAAAAAACATCTGTTCATAACAAACGTTTACAAATCATCATAATACTGGATGCACTATAAACAGATGTACAACAGTCTATATCAATCGCGTGTTTTGGGTATAAAATAGAATTTAGCTTATCATTTGAATGTCTCAAATGTTACATAGTCTCATCGACATGGCGCCGCCTTGTCAATAATTACTCGCGTGTGTCAGTGGTCGAACGAATCGCACTCTTAAGTATCTTCTGGAATGAAAACAAAATTCTTTGGCATTCAGTCCTACTGTTCGATTTTTAGTTCTTGCCGTAACGTGTTATTTTGTTTTGACGGGATTTTTTGGAGAGAGGATTTAGCGAGGTGAGGATTGATGTTGGTTTGTGTTATACTTTTGTTTCCAGTCTGTGACATCCCACTCATGGTGGTGGTCGGAGGGACGTCACGAGACATGGTAAAGCCTCATCCTGTCGCACCGTACACCGCTTGCATAAGCGTACACTGTATGCTAATGCAATACAAAGCAACCCCGACAGCAATCCCCACCCCCGATGTCATCCCACCCCCCGACGCAACCCCCACACCCAGACACCACCCACCCCGAGCTCCCCCACCCCACGTACCCCCACCTCGACGCACCCCACCCCGAAGCCCCCCACCCCTGACGCACCCCCCCCGGTCCTGCTGACGTACCGGACTTTGTGTAATGTTAAGGGAGATGTTGAATTAGGGACAGAGCAAGGAGACGAGAGAGAGAGAGAGGAGCGTGGTGCCGGAAATCAGAAGGAAGGGAAATTAGGTTTATGGATGTTCCTTATCTTCAGATTTTGGTCTCGCTTTCCACTAAGTTTATGTTAAGGACCAGCATAAATTGTCTGTCTCTTTTTGTGTTTTTTGAGTTGGAGGAGGGGGAGGGGGGGGGTCTTTTTTTTTTATTTTTTTTACCCCCCCCCCCCCCCCCCCGTCCCACATTCCCCCTCCCCGTGTCCCACCTCACTGTGAATGTGTACCTGATGTGTGTACAGGCGTCTCGCACTATGTGCCGAATGTTTTATGAATGTGTAAATATGCATATGTAGACTTTGCCGCAACCCCCGCGCGCGCGCACACACATTTCAGGAATCTCTACACCGGTTGAGTGACAGTAGAGAGGCAGGAACCAGAGAGCCGAGCTCAAACCCCGCAAGCATATCCTAGACGTGCTTGCAGCTTGTGTGCTGCATATATATGATATATATAGTATAATATATATAATATATATATATATATATAGAGATATATATATATAGCAAGCTATTGGTTGCTGCTGCCTATTAAAGCAGCACACATCATACTGTCCGATATTTACGGGTTATGCTGGCAGAAAGATTTCTTATCCGGCTACTTGCTTGACGTCGAACTGAAAAGGGCCTTATAACTTTCCTGCTGTAATCTTGAGGTGGGAATTTGTTGGTGGAATAGCCGCCCTTGAGGACTTCAATTTCATGGCTTCTATGATACAATATAATAATATAATACAGGCACAGAGCCTGTACGATGGTTTCGAGTAGTACCCTTCTGCTGTAAAAAGAGTTTCTCACAGATATGTCGGGTGTTATTGTGATTTCATTGTTTATGGGTGAGAGGATGGGGAAGTGTAGGTCATTTTGTAGTGTTAAAAGTAAGGGGAGGAGAGTGGTCGATAAGGGGGGGGGGGAGAGTGAGGCGAGTGTCGGTAAGGTGGGAGGGGGTGGGTGACGATAAAGGGGAAGAGTGGGGGGGGAGAGATCCGACAAGAGAGTATATAGGGAGAGACGAGCGTATGCCCGTTGCAGTGCATAATAAGGTGAATGTTGCATCGTGACACAAGTTTGTTCGCTGATGGACACTTCTTATTCATTGTGTCCTGCCCTTCGCCAGTCTCCCTCCTTTCTCTCTCTATTTTTACACCTTTCCTCTACTACTTTTCTTCTTCTTGGTCTTGTCGAGATCCTGTGCTCCGTTCTTTTCTCCTTCCCTTGCTGTGCCCTTTCACTCGCATGTGTTGTAAAAACTCTTATTCTCAGGGCCCCTTTCTCTTTTATGCTGTTTCCTGCTTGCTGTGATTTCTCTCTTCCTGTACACGCACTCTTCTTAACCCCCCCCCCTCTGGTTGCTACTTTCTTCTGTGAGCACCGAGTACTTCTGTGAGGGGTGTAGGAGGACGACCTTCCCCATCCTTCTGTACTTCTTGCTGCCTTCTGCACCCTCTGCTGCCTTCTGCACCCTCTGCTGCCTTCTGCACCCTCTGCTGCCTTCTGCACCCTCTGCTGCCTTCTGCACCCTCTGCTGCCTTCTGCACCCTCTGCTGCCTTCTGCACCCTCTGCTGCCTTCTGCACCCTCTGCTGCCTTCTGCACCCTCTGCTGCCTTCTGCACCCTCTGCTGCCTTCTGCACCCTCTGCTGCCTTCTGCACCCTCTGCTGTCTTCTGCACCCTCTGCTGCCTTCTGCACCCTCTGCTGTCTTCTGCACCCTCTGCTGTCTTCTGCACCCTCTGCTGCCTTCTGCACCCTCTGCTGTCTTCTGCACCCTCTGCTGTCTTCTGCACCCTCTGCTGCCTTCTGCACCCTCTGCTGCCTTCTGCACCCTCTGCTGCCTTCTGCACCCTCTGCTGTCTTCTGCACCCTCTGCTGCCTTCTGCACCCTCTGCTGCCTTCTGCACCCTCTGCTGCCTTCTGCACCCTCTGCTGCCTTCTGCACCCTCTGCTGTCTTCTGCACCTCTGCTGCCTTCTGCACCCTCTGCTGCCTTCTGCACCCTCTGCTGCCTTCTGCACCCTCTGCTGTCTTCTGCACCCTCTGCTGCCTTCTGCACCCTCTGCTGCCTTCTGCACCCTCTGCTGCCTTCTGCACCCTCTGCTGCCTTCTGCACCCTCTGCTGTCTTCTGCACCCTCTGCTGTCTTCTGCGCCCTCTGTTTCCTTCCTGTGCTAAACATGGCTGTGTGTGTATCCTGAGGGACATTAGTTCTGGCCAGGAGGAAGATGCCTCGCCTCATTTACCAGAACGGCTTAATTATTGGCCTTCCTTACAGGCAGTCGGGACAAGGGGTCCACGCCCCCTTCTGCCCCGACCCCTGCCTGCCCTGGAGGAGCTTCCTCGGCAGGAAGAGGAAGAGGGGGGGGGGTAGGAATGAGTGCCCCTAATGTTTTGTTTGAGGTCTTGATGACTTGTGACAGGGCTGGATTGGAACGATTGCACCGTTTCAGCGCTTCCACAGAGTCACAGCTCGCTTCTTCTTTCCAGCTCTTCCAGCACATTTGAGGGCTGTTCTAGCTCATACAAGGGGTGCTTGAGGGCTGCCCAAATCTCCCCAGGGCATGGTCTCTATGGTAGACCTGGAAGCCACGCAGCTTCGTGTTCCAGCATTTGGTACAAATACATAAATATATATATATATATATATATATATATATATATATATATATATATATATATATATATATATATATTATTTATAAATATATATATATATATTTATTTATAAATAATATGTATATATATATATATATATATATATATATATATATATATATATATATTATATTATTGCAATGCTACAGTTTACAGAGAACACACACACACACACACACAAATATATAACAATTAAACAATCAGCGTTCGAAGACCTCGTCCAGCTCCTCGGAGGTTGGGTGCGTACTCAGGATACAGCACGCATTTCCCCTCTGCACCGCGACACTGAGGCGCTGGAACAGGAAACTGGCTGCTCGTGGGTCTCTAGTTTTCCCAATGAGTTCCTCACCAACCTCCTTTAAAAACTTGAGTGCACATTTACCCCAGGCACCCAGAGTCTCTGAGCCTATCGGCACGAACCTGTAACAACGTTCTAGGTCTCTGTACTTGTGGATTTTCTGGGTCTCCCTGAAGGTGGCTGCCCCACCTCCCTCCGCTGAGCTGTAACGTAAATAGGTATCAGCCAATGTAGATGCACAGGTGTAATCCCACACGACCTGTTTACCTTCCCTCCATGGCTGCAGGGTGACTCCATCTGGGCGTTTTTGGCTGTTGTCAGGTCTGCACAACTGGGGTTCCCTTTGTGCTGGACACCCAGCTGTAGCCAAACTTCTCTTGATGATGTCATTGACTGCCTCGTGTCTGGCAATCTTTCCCTGTGTCTTACGACAGATGAGACCATGGCTGCCGTATTGGTCTGCCCGTGCCTGGCCGCAAATACACCGGTGCTCGGTGGAGATAGGGGCATATATATTATATATATATATATATATATATATATATATATATATATATATATATATGTATATATGTATATATATATATATATATATATATATATATATATATATATATATATATATATATATATATATATTTATTTTTATTTTCAGCCCAAATATAAATTGCATGTCAGCTAGGGTGTTTTATCGGGTCGGTGTCAGAGTTCAATTTGAACGAGGCTATACGCGTCGGTGTGTTGGGGGGGGGGGGGGTGCGTCTGACGTTATGTATGATCGTTGGGTAATTATGTTCATATGTCCCGGAGGTGGTGGACCACCCTGGTCCATAATAACCCCCCCCCCTCTTGCCTCTGCCCCCGCTACTTCTTCACCACGTCCTCCCAACGTCAAGAAACCGTCATACTAAAGCGCTATTCTAACCTACCAGAAGACCTATATCAGAAAACGGGACAGTGTGTCACTGTGGTCAGCCGCTTGCCATGTTCTAATACAAGTTTTGGCTTTAGGTTAGAGTTTACGTCAAACTGCGACGCTGTAGGGGGGGGGGGACGGGTTGCAGCCTCCCTCCCTGACGCTTCCTCAGCCTCATCATTTTCATTTCATTTGATCCACCCTACGACTTTTTGTGCTGTCCCCCTAGCCCCCCCCCACACTCATCACGCCCCCTCCCCCCCCACATCTCTCGTCTCCCCCCCCTCCCCCCTCATACCCTTCCACAGTTCCACACCAAACTGCTGCTTTTGCCTACATTAAAAAATAAAACTCGACCAAGAGTCGAGTTCAGTTTACACCTATTAAACAGGTTAGGAACTTCAAAGCAACAAGGTTGTCTATAACAATAATAACCTTTTGGTTGGGAAGTTTCCAAGGTCATGAACTTCAAAAAAAAAAAAAGATTAGGCCGCTGTGATCCGAAGAAGATGTACAGGTTTCGTAAGAGATGACGCTTAATCACGCTTGGTCCTAGCGTATTCTTGACGCTAACCTTGACGGCAGCAGAACGCTTCCTGACCGGCCTTACTGAACGTCACATATGTTACGGAGTCGACCCTGGCGTGAGATACACCTCTTATGCCTACCCAGAAGCGTACCAACCCCAGCAACCCACCTAACCTCTTCGGGCCCGAGGCTTAGAAAATGTCAATATTGCGGCGCGCTTTAGTTGTTTAATTAATATGTCGCATTTTTAACCAATTGGTCGATTCTGTAAAAGAACGTAACGTATTAGGTGAGAGGACAGGTTAATGTTAGTGAATGGTGATGCTAAAATAGCATTACCATCACACACATACATGTATATTTTTGTATTGACAAATGTTTGCAACAAATTGCCTTTTGGGTATTGTGTGCAATTGCTACATTGGTATTCCGTTTGCAACAAATGGCGAGCGACTATAAAATGATCGTAAGCTTAACAATGTTTTTACCTTGCTGTATATAAGAAGAAATTTGCCTTCTGGCTACAGTTGCCTTCTTAAGAAGAGTTCCCAGAGGCTGTGGTGGTGTTGAGGCGGCCCCATCACAGTGCCCTTGTCTGCCCCATCACAGTGCCCTTGTCTGCCCCATCACAGTGCCCTCGTCTGCCCATCACAGTGCCCTTGTCTGCCCCATCACAGTGCCCTCGTCTGCCCCATCACAGTGCCCTCGTCTGCCCCATCACAGTGCCCTCGTCTGCCCCATCACAGTGCCCTCGTCTGCCCCATCACAGTGCCCTTGTCTGCTCCAATCTTGTGATAGAGTACCCAGATGTACGATGACAGCTGTTACAAGACGTCTTCATGCATCCCAACGTTTAAGTCACGTAGAATAAACATAATATCAACGTTATTAATGTTGTTTTAGATTCAGCTACTTAGAACAAAAGTTCCAAAGTAGCACGGGCTATGGTGAGCCCGTAGTGGACTTACCTGGCACAGGAGCGGGGCTGTAACTGCGATATATAACTGCTGATGCTGTAACTGCTGCGATATATAATATCAACATTGATTTGCGGTTATATCAATGTCATTTGCCCAGCTGTACCCTGGGTGTGTGAGGTGTATACATGGGTGCTGGAGGTGTGTGGATGAGGGATAGAATGCTGGGTTGTGTTTATTTGGCATTGGTGTGTGTGTGTGTGTGTGTGTGTGTGTGTGTTGTGTGTGTGTTGTGTGTGTGTGGTGTGTGTGTGTGTGTGTGTGTGGAGTAAACCCGAGCAAGGGGCCATATACACCTGTCTGAAAGTCCACCATGGCAAATAAACTTGCGGTGGGTGAAATAAGCATTTGGTCTTGTGGCAGTCATCTGCTACCAAGCTGTAGGCCTGCCTCGACTAGGGGGCGGGGTCGAACAGAAAGGGCCTATTGGGTCAAAGGATTCGGCTCTACTTTACATCCAACCAAACCCGTGCATAAATATGTCTAACCTACGCTGAAAACTCATCTAGCGATCCCACCGTCCATTACGTTTCCCGGTAATTGGTTCTGTAAGTCCACAGTTCGACTACGACCTCGACTCGACCAGGAGACTCTTACCTTCCTGGTCTGGTTGAATTCACCTCCCAGGCTCTGTACTCCAGGGGGTTTCGCTGGCTTAGTAGTGCAAGAGATTTATCTGGGGCCCCTGAGCAGCAGGGTAGGCTGTAGAGAGTTGGTTCTCCTTGTCTTTGTTGAAGTTGGTGGCGAGATTTGACCACAGCTTTGTATGGTGACGTGGCCGTCGTGTTTGGGGGATAAGTTTCTTCTTTGTGCATTTCGTGGACCAGATTTTTATATGGAATCGAATTTTTTGTAATGATCGAATTTGTAAACTTTATGTATTAACACTTGTGTTAAATGTTGGCAACTCTAAACTAATATCTTTTTTTTGACGTAATTTGGGCGTCTGCGTGAGGTCTTTTGTGTGCCGTTAAGGAGGTCATTTGATGTGTGGGAGGGTCTTGAGGGATACCGTTAAGGAGACGTGGTCAGAGATCGGGCCGCTGGGACATGGATTTCTGGAACCGACAAAAGGCAAGACAGGGCTTACCAGTACGGTATTCACAAGGACATGCGTAGCCACTCACTACGCATCTTAGCTCGATTTGTCAGTGTTAAACCATTTACGATCTCGCAAAAGCTGCGAGGTCGTCGTAGACAACCTCGTCGCGCTCCCAGCTCGTAAAGGAGCGCCTTTAAATAATAAAAGCCGCCCATTATTGAGGAAAGATGTACAGGTTCCGTATGTGGAGGCTTGATGAAGCCTGGCCTCTTAATTATCGGGATGAAGTATCGAAGCTGGATGAATGGGGATGGATGTGGGTCCCTCGTCCCATGGTACTTGCTCCGTTGAACTGCATCTGGTGGGGTGGTCGGCGCGCTCCGCCAGCTTCGCCGCTCCGCCAGATATGCCAATAATGTCCATAAGCTACGTTTTTCGAAAATGTTTGT
>WNGS01168026.1:24564-39036 GCA_020271785.1 Procambarus virginalis | reverse complement strand
AGTAACCTCCCCAAGACGTTGACCTTGATACGGTCCTGCGAATTTGTTAGACATAGACGTACCCATACGAGGCTTCAAAACCAATACCAAATCTCTGGCTCAAAAACTCTGAGTTTGGCTTGAACCTCTGGTCATGTTTCTGCTTCATTACCTGCTGTTGTTCACCTAGATGTCGTAAGGCCAACTCCCTCGTTCTGGACAGCTTGCTCTGACATCCGTCAGGTAACGCTCACTCTGCCGGCTGTAACATCATCTAACATGTGTTCAAAAACATCTTTAAAGGTCCTCTCACCTGATGTCCCGAATACAAGTTCGAATGGGACAAACTAGTGCACTGTGCAATCCCCTCTAGCCGCAAATAAACAAATGGCAGATTCTCATCCCAATGTCTGGTGAATCTTCCCATCGCCTTCAACATTTTCTTGAGAGTTTGGTGGAACCGCTCGATTCCCACTTGAACTCTGAGGATGGTAAGGACTTGAAAAATGTGTTTTATATAAAACTGCTACAGAAATTTTTAAAGATGGTGGAACAAAATTACTCCCATTATCAGTTTGAATTACACGGGGCATCCCAAAAAGTGAAAAAAATCGTTCCAACTGCCTGATAATAGTAGAAGCTCTAATATTATGTAAAGCATACGCTTCAGGGAACCTGGTGGTCATACATAAGATAGTGACATATACATATTCCGGATTTTGTACGGGGTAAGGGTCCGACACAATCCAGTACCACATGAGTAAATGGCTCCTCTGGCACTACAATAGATATAATGGTGCTCGTGGCACAGTCTGATTAGGCTTACCAACAGTCTGACACACAACCAGTTGTGGCAATATCTGACCACATCTTTTTTAAGTTTCGGCCAATAAAAAAGTTACAGATCTTATGATACATACTGGTAATACCTTGATGGCCTCCCATCAGGTCATCATGAGCAGCTTGCAATACCTGCTCCCGATACCTGTTTGCACAACGAGCTGGGTGTTAAACTCACAATCCTCTGATGAGGGAGTTCCTGATGGTCTCCATCTTCTCATCAGACATTGATCCTTGAAATAACAACCCGTACTCTCCTCCAAAGTATCGATGGAGTCGGCTGCTTCTGCATAACACTCAGCTAGACTGGGATCAGTACTCTGTAACTTACGCAAGGTCTGGAACTCTACAACTGGAGCGAGCGGGCAAGGAAGTGGTACCTGGGCCACATCTTCCAGACCATCTGGGCAGAATAAATTAGGGCTTTGGCACCGGCCTCACTCTCGACATCCACGTGAGCTATAAATGTATCTTCAAGGTCCACCTCCACCTCCCTGTCTGAAGGGGTCCTGGCCTCGAGAACATCCACCTTGGTAGTAGCAGGACTTACCACATTCTGCTTACCCATGGATCTGGTCACAACACAGGCTGGATAAATGACACCATCATCCTCATCTGGTTGAGCCAGTACTGCATTAGGTTTAGTATACATAACAGGACAATCGGTCCCACTAAATTTACATTTATCGAAATCATTACCTACAATTATATCAATCCCAGGAATGGGCAACTGCTCACTGACTGCTACAGTGCACCACCTGGTGTAATAGAAGAATTCAGGTTAACCTTTATTAATGGTACACGCTGGATAGCCCTCCAAGTCCTTGCAATAACACTACCTCTCCAGTGTCTTCTGTGCTAACATCAGTAAGAACACGGCGAGAAATTAAAGACTGGGAAGCACCAGTGTCCCTTAACAACTGGACTGGTTTCCAGGTTCCACTAGTACATAATAGGGTTCCCGAATGTAGGTATGGAACAAATTAGTCATCCACTGGGCATGACTGAAGCAACATTGGCCTTAATGGTTTGCAAACCCCTACTCAATATTAGACCAGTTGGTCTCAACTCTGGGTGCAAAGCATAACATGAATTTACCACATGACCTCTTCTCTGCAATGCGTGCAATACCTGCTAGTGGTCGGAATAGCCGAACCCACTGCAGGCTTATTCACTACATTACTTAAGGTTGACACCCTGTCGGTTGTTTCTCAGATTTAGGCTTTACAGGAGAAGGGTTAAGGGGAGAAGGTGAAGTAGCTGGTCGAGTCTGGAAAACATGTTTATGAGCATAATGATTAGTTTTAACATTGAAATGATTAATGGGTGCTCTAAAAGGCACTTTAGTAAGTAGTTCACGCTCATCAGCTAGCTTGGCTAATTTTATAAGATCATTGGTTTGCTTATTTTCAGCCATAAACAAAGCTAATTTCTCTGGTAGACATCCCATTACTTCCTCAGTTACTATGAGGTCTCTCAAAGTCTCAAACTCTGAAATATTAAGTGCTTTAATCCATCTATTAAAGTGATTTAATTTTACTCTTACAAAATCAGAAATAGTCTGGTCCTGTGCTCTTTTTAAACTTCTGAATTTTATTCTATGTGCCTCTGGGATCTGCTGGTAAGCATTTAAAATACTTTGCTGAACAAATTTAAAATCGAAAGAATTCTCAGCAGGCAATGATGCAAATACCTCTTGAGCTTTACCCTTAAACTGTCCTTGTAATATGCTAACCCATTGATCTACAGGCCAATTCATGCTGACTGCTAGTTTCTCAAAATGCAAGAAAAATATTTCTGGATCTTCTTCATTAAACTTAGGCAAATCTACATGTTTACTGTACTTAGAAGAACTATTTGTACTCTCTGGATTATTACTAGTGTCACCAAACCTGCCGCAATCCTCTGCTGTTCTAACCTGTTATTATTTTCAGCCATACTCTGCTGAATTTCGAGTTGTTTAGTCTCATGCTCTGCCAGTTGTACTCGAGCCTCCAACATCTGCTGTTGAGTTACCAACTCAAGTTGTTTTTGCTGATT
Organism: Procambarus virginalis; assembly: GCA_020271785.1. Taxonomy (NCBI): domain Eukaryota; kingdom Metazoa; phylum Arthropoda; class Malacostraca; order Decapoda; family Cambaridae; genus Procambarus; species Procambarus virginalis. Next base: position 36,177 of record WNGS01168026.1, on the reverse strand, counting down.
CTGCAACTCCAACCTCTCTTTATCTGCTTCCAATTCAAGTTGTTTTTGCTGATTCTGCAACTCCAACCTCTCTTTATCTGCTTCCAATTCAAGTTGTTTTTGCTGGTTCTGCAACTCCAACCTCTGCTTGTCTGCTTCCAGCCTAGCCATTTCCAATTTAGTCTCCAACTCCAACTTAAAGATTGCCACCTTGTCAACTGACTCTTCGTCTAACTCTCCCAAACACTCTTCGTCAAGGCTCTCCTCTTCCACCAAATGTGTGACAATAACTCTTAACACTTGAGCTTTCAACATTTTACTGGAAACTGCTAGGTTCAATTTATCAGCCAGCAACAACAAACCAGACTTCTTTAAGTTTTAATTTTACCAAAATTTGGCTGATCTACCAGCGCAACAACCTGATCCTCCATGCTTGGCTCAATAGTCACGACTTACACTTGAAACAACACTGAAAATTATGCTTGGCCCCTGGCACAAGCTGAACACTTACCTCAAATCGTGAAGCGTTGAAAGTTTTCACAGCAGCTCAGATTGAACAGATAATTACACAGGCTTGATTAGGCGTCACTAGATAATCACAGAGTACCTAGGAAGGCAATTGCTATTAATAATTAGCACTGTTAATTGTACAACTTACAGGGAATTAATGGTATAAGCTCCCGGACACAGGCCTCCATTTGTTACCACCCTCGAGACTAAATAAGGTTCTTCTCCCAGCAGTGTACATAAATATTTAAAATTGGCCTTTCTAATAATGGTCTAGGGGAATAAGATAAAACACTGCATAAAAGGGGGAACAATATATTTATGCTAAGGGGGACAAACATAACAATTAAATGGTACGTAAATATAGCCAGAAATATTTATCAGCATGCAAATTAAAATAAAATACTTCTCGAGCAATGAGCAATATTAATAGCACTTAAAACATTTAATTACGAGAATACAATATCATCTGACCAGGAAATAAAAACTTTGAATGACTAAATATACAAATCAAGGACTTAACTTAATACATGTTTTCCCTCGAATACAGCCACCACGCTACTAACCCATGCGTCTGTCCACAGGCCAAGCGTCTACTAACAAAACAACTAACTATCCACATAACATTGTGGAATTACTAATAATAAATGGTAATACTAAATAACAAGATTATATTAATCAAAAGAGTACACCATTACATTAGTTTATACAATAGCATTTACAGACAAATAAATAGGAGTTATAAATCAAGGTTAAATCATAAACACTCGCTTGACAATACTTTCCCACGCTGCTCACATATCCCTGGAAACACAAACCGAAACTGTCTCTATTTTCCGCTTGTTACAACTCAAAATAAAGTTGTTACATCTTGGCTTAACGTGTTTATGACGTATTGGAACGTTGTTACAACTTGCTATATTGGTTGTTATAACTGGTTAGGAGGTGTTAAAACTTGTTCGAACGTTGTACCAACGTCGTAGTATCGGTGTGTGTTTGGCGGGATCCAACCTGATCAACCCCCACAGAGAAACACATGAGAATTATATCACGAAAGCCTCATACAAATAATATGCAACTCAAGCACACTAATACATTCAATAATATATATCATATACATACAAATCTCACATTATACAACTGGATGCTATAATGATTAAAGAATAAGACAATACAGTAATACAATAATTAAGAGTAATGAGAGGATCTTAACAAGATTCGTAACAACTACATCAAGGCAAGTACCACCACCTTCTTAGAATTTGCTAACACCAAACGGAGATATTTCATGAAATGGCTGGAGGCCGCACATGTCTCTACTTTTCCAGAGCTTGTCAACCTCATGTTGGTTGAAGAATTCTTGAGGCGTGTACCTCCTCCTGTCCGCCTATACTTAGCAGACAAAGAAGAGACCGATTTGGTGAAATGCACGAAGTCAGCTGACACTTACAGCCTCATCCACCGGCTGACACCAGAACCTACCAGTAAGAAGTCTTGGTACAGTTACGAGAAAGCGAGCCCAGATCAAGGTACCTCTCAACTGTACTGTAGGTATTGTCGACTCTATGGACATACCATAGAAAAATGTGGTAAGTCCCAATCTAAAGGTAACACAGAATACATTAAGCCTAAACCTACTCCCCCTAAGTCCGGTAAGCCTGTAATGAATATTGGTGTTCATGTTAATGATCTGTCTCCCTTTAGCAAACATCTATATCCAGGAACTATCTCTACCCACGGTTCAGATTCAGAGGGACGTTTCGGACTTAAGATCTTGAGGGACACAGCGGCTCTACAATCGATCGTTTTGAAATCAGCTGTGCACAACGTCGCCTACACAGGAGAGACTGTCTTCATCACCGACCTTACTGCTACTACTCCTTATCCTCTCGCCAGAGTCCACCTGGATTGTCCCTTCGTGACCGGTGAAGTCCAAGTCGCCGTCAGGGAAAAGCCTTTTCCCATGCCTGGAGTGCAACTTCTCCTAGGCAACGACTTGGCAGAAGACCAACAACCAACCAACTTGATCGTCAAGGACATATCCCAGGTGAGCAACTCTGTGTTGGATAACCCGATTTTTAAGCATGTTCCAGCAAAGGTTCAAGAGAGTGATGAAGTTTCTCCTCCTGTTATGGTGACCACCCGTGCTCAAGCTGCACGACCACAGCCAGCTGACTCTACTGCTACCGCTGTCCCTCAAGACCCTTCGAAACTACCCCCTAATCTGACCGCTTTGGAGTTCCGTAGGTTACAGAGAGAAGATCTTACCTTGACACCATTATTCTTTCAGGCTGAGACCCAATCCGACAGTGTTCCTGGGTTCTTCTTGGAGAACGAATTACTCTATCGCAGGTATAGACCCAGTAAACTGAAGAACGAGGACGATTGGGCAAACATTGAACAACTAGTGATTCCTACCAGCCTGCGGCCCACGATTCTACACCTGGCCCACGGAGCTCTATTACAGTATGGGTTTAACAAGACATACCATGGGATTCGCCAAGACTACTACTGGCCAGGTATGGTTAATGACGTAAAACAGTTTGTGCAACAATGCCACGTGTGCCAGAAAGCCGGGAAACCCAATGTTTCAGTTCCCAGAGCACCCCTGATACCCATCCAGGTGCCTGAGGAACCATTCCACAGACTTATTATTGACTGTGTTGGTCCTTTGCCTCGGACCAGTGCCGGCAACGCCTATATCTTAACCATCCTGTGTCCTACCACCAGATTTCCGATAGCAGTTCCAGTGAAAAATATTACAGCTGCTACAGTGGTGAAGAATCTACTGAAAATCTTCACCCAGTATGGATTTCCGAGGGAGATTCAGAGCGACTGTGGTACCAACTTCACCAGTGATCTCTTCAAACGGACTCTGGAGGAGTTCAACATCAAACAGGTACTGTCCAGCCCCTATCATCCTGCTTCACAGGGTTCTCTTGAACGTAGTCATCAGACTATCAAGGCACTCTTGAAAAAGTTTTGTAATGAGACCTCAAAGGATTGGGATAGGCAACTTGATCTCATCATGTGTATTTTCAGAAGTCTTCCCAACGAGTCACTAGGAGTATCTCCTCATGAGATGCTCTACGGTCGTAAGTGCCGTACACCTCTCAAGGCTTTCAAGGATTCTTTACGTGATGCCACCTTCAGTGAGCATCAGAATGTGCCCCAATATCTTCAAAACCTCCGACACATTCTAGAGAGGGTCCATTCCTTTGCCAGCAACAACCTACAGAAAGCCCAAGAGAGGATGAAGACTCGTTATGACCAGCACTGCCAAGTAAGGAAGTTTAAACCGGGAGACTTAGTTCTTGCCTATTTCCCTATCCCAGGTTCTCCTTTACAGAACAGGTTCTCAGGACCCTACCGTGTTAAAGAGTGCCGGAACAACTTCAACTACGTTCTCGAGACCCCCGATAGGCGGCGGAAGACCCAGCTGTGCCACATCAATCTGCTCAAGCTCTATCATGGGGTTCCTCCCACTGTGTTAACCAACTTCACCTCATTTACAGGTCCATACAGCCACAGTGAGACCTTCCCTGCTTCTCCTTCCGAAAGCACTGACACTGAGACAGCGCTTTCTAATTCGGAAATCCTTACTGACCTTCACAATCATTTTCAGGACGATAATAGTGCTTCACTCATCAACCTCATCAGAGAACATCAGGAGTTGTTTCGAGATGATCCCCAAGAGTGTACTGTGACTCGGCACGACATCCAACTGCTACCTGACACCCAGCCGATTCGCCAACCGTTCAACCGAATCAGCCCTAGCAAAACGGAAGTCGTGCGTGCTGAGGTACAGTATCTCTTGGACCATGGACTGGCTACCCCCTGTGAGTCCCCCTGGGCCTCACCATGCATCCTGGTACCCAAACCTCACGGCAAAATCCGTCTTTGCACGGACTATAGGAAATTAAACTGTCACCGTGAAGGACGCATACCCGTTACCTAGGATGGATGATATCCTTGATGCCATTGGTAATGCCCGCTACCTGTCTCAAGTAGACTTACTCAAGGGCTATTATCAGGTGTGTTTAACGGAGCGAGCTGCTTGGAACTGTCTGCTTTCATCACCCCTTTCGGACTTTTCAGATATAACCGGCTTCCCTTTGGACTCTGCAATGCCCCAGCCACCTTTCAGAGAGCTGTCAACCGCGTCATCCAGGGCTTGGACAACACCTACGCCTACTTGGATGATATCGTTGTAGCATCCAACACCTGGAGCGAACACCTGCTCCAGCTACAATGATTGTTCGCCAAGCTCCTGAAAGCCGGCCTCACCATCAATCTGGGCAAGTCCACCTTCGCAAAAGGTAAAGTGCGGTATCTGGGTCATGTTATAGGGAGTGGCACCCTACCTCCGTTAAATATCCATATTCAAGCCATCCAACAGTATCCACAGCCTACTACCAGGAAGCAGCTCCTGCGCTTTCTTGGTCTTGCTTCTTATTACCGTAGGTTTGTTAGGAACTTTAGCACTGTTGCAACACCCTTAATTGCCTTAACCAGTCCCAAGCAACGGTATAATTGGACCAGGGAGCAAACCGTTGCCTTCGAACAACTCAAGTTCCTCCTCTGTTCTAATCCTATTCTCGCCTCACCAGATACAACGAAGCCTTTCATCCTCCACGTCGACGCCAGTGGTACCGGCATCGGTAGCGTCTTAATGCAGCAACGAGGCGAGGACAGCTACTACTTGTAGCTGTAGTAGCTAACCTGTCAGCTACTACAGCTACAAGTTAAAGCCTCATCAGAAAAACTACAGCACTATAGAAAAGGAACTCCTCTCCATCGTCCTGAGCTTGCAACACTTTGCACCATATCTGCAAGGTGCTAGGTCCACTACCATCTATTCGGACCACAACCCTCTACGATTCCTACATCAAGCCCAATTCAATAACCAACGTCTGCTGCGATGGCCTTTATATCTTCAAGGCTTCAATTTAAAGATCTGCTACATCAAGAGGCCTGATAACATCATCGCTGATGCCCTCTCCAGAGTGCATGAGGTCGAGGCAGCTCCACCTCCCACTCTACCTCCCGTGAACGTGACTCCACCAGAACTGCAGGCTTCGGGGGAGAGTTGTGACGATAATCTCTTCCCAGAGATTTAGCCTGCTCTTCCTTTCCTTCGTCACATTCTCAACAATATTCAAGATACATTTTAAAGTGGCTTAAACGTATATATCAAGACAGCCACACGCACCTGCAACTCCCTCCTCCCCCCACTCCTGCACACCTGGTCGCACGCCGACCACTTCAACTGCTACAGTCCCAGCCAAACTACCTGTTACTGGTCATCATGCATTCTCACTGGCCGTTCGAGAACACACCACTTCAGTCCTAAGCCAACAACATTCCTCGCCAAGGCAATGTCAGAACCGCCCAGCAGTTCTCCAGCAGAATATCTCGTGCTCTCACGCTATGAACACCTAGTTGACTCACCTCGTGTGATCAAATAGAGGCTTATAGCTAGCGCATATATTCCCAGCACTATTATTATTTTTACTTATTATTGTATGTCATTTCTCCTCCCTTTAACGTAATTCATTTTTATGTTCAGTTATTTTTCCACTTGTTGTCTTGCACCTTTAAGCCAAGGTATTGCCTTTATTTCAATTTGTTTTTTAGTGTTATTAAATATCATTGTTTATTATTGTGTTTCATGTCTCTTCCCTTACCTTACCACAGAATATCAAACAAGCAGTCATTCTTTTTTTCCTTTTTTTTACCTTCTTTTTTATTTTATGTGTGACCTGGCATTAACATCTGCCAGTGGAAGACTGTCGAACACCATACTCCACTACTTTACCGTCACAACATACATATGAATAGCAATGAACAGGCTCCTGTGTTGATGTAAACAAATCTAATGCACTAGGATTATTTTACCAAATAACAATGCAGGTAGGAAATTCATTGACATCTGCTTTAACAATCTGATGCTAAACAGAATAATAATGCTATCACGTCATATACAACTTGAAAATGTAAAATGACTGACATTCCCAAGACATTTTTTTTTTGTTTAGGAGTTAGATAATCAATGGTCATATAGTGTAAGGTATGGATATTTACCTGAGTTTACCTGAGATTTACCTGAGGGGCCACTAATACTAGTGGCTTCGATGAGGACAGGAAGTTGGCGGCTTGTCAACGTCCCCCCCCCCCCGATTTGTTCTGATGGTCTTTTCCAGCTGAATTTTAAAACCTAGCAGATTTTTGGCATTGATGGCTTCAGCGGGTAGGTAGTTCCAAGGGTTTATTGCCCAATGGGTGAAGAAGCATCTCTTGTTTTGTATACTACATTGTGGCTTGTTGAGCTTGAACCCGTGGCTCCTTGTTCGTGTTACGTCGGACATTTTGAAGAAATTGACCCAATCGAGATCCTTCAAACTGTTCAGTATTTTAACGGTTTCAATAAGATCCGCCCTGTCATGCCTGGTTTGCATGGTATGACAATATAAATGTTTATACTGATCACGCCATGCAATATGGCATGATATATAGACCTATATACAGTAAATGAAATAAACAATGTTCACATTTGTTAAAGCAATACAATATTATACAGGATATTATCTTCAAAAATTCACCAAGAACCTGTATTGATACAGTTCCCAAATTCATTAGCTTAAGTTATGCCCGAAATGCTGTGCATAATTAGAGGCTTTTTAAAATAATAATAATAATAATGAATAAATCCACAAGGGCTTTGATGAGGGTTCAATCCTATTCACTGAGTGTTCCCAGATGCGCTCTAGTCAACTGTACCATGACATGGTGAAAATAATTGTAACCTGGAGTGCTACTTCCCTCACGAGGATCACGAAGATTCCACTGAAACCTAACCGGGGTTTCACACAATTTTCCCCCTATGCATTCGGGCTCTGTCAACCAAATAGTTCTACCCCTGCCTCTACTTCAGTACATAGAGAAATCACAATAACGTGATTTGTTCAAATAAATTAATTTGTTCATTTGATATATCACATTACTGTGATTACTGCGTGCATTGAAATAATAAAATAATTATAATAATAACGATAATGTCTTCTCGCAGACATAATATTAGAGGATAAAAACCCACACTTATGTAATTTGTGAAATTTATGTAAAAATTCACACCAAGAATTTCGTACTGTATGCTGGATTCGATATCTACCCGGAAAGAGGAAGAGATATTTGACAATCAGTACCTTCCTCCCTTGGGAAAATGTGACCATGTATTTCGGGAATAAAGTATACAATGCGATATAATCTGGAAGAAAATGAGGTTGAAGCAGTTAGTTATGAGATCCCGGACAGGGACCCCACGTAAACTTTATGTTATGACAGCTCACGTTAGGTGCGTTAGGTGAGTAACCTTCAGCATCACTGGAAAACATAGCCTGGCCAAATATCAATCAATGTTCTAGTTGAGTGAAAGGCTAGTAAAAAAATATTCCATTTTACTGGGCATTAATATAAATCCACATAATATTAAAAAAAAGAAAACAATCTAGAAAGAAAGAAAGAAAGAAAGAAAACTCACACACAATTTCTTATCCAGCTCCTCAACAGCTGGGCATGATCAACAAAACAGATCTGGAAAATGCATAAAATCAGCACTAGCTGGCACCAGGCTCTATCCTGGTGCAGTGGGACACTAGCGCCTATTATGCTGCTAATACCAATACAGGGTGGTGGTGTCACAACCAGTAAAAAATTAGGTATGAGGAAACAATATCATATACAGCACCTTGGCATTACTTAAGTTCCTCAGAATACCACCTCACTAAGACATATAAAAGCACCTACCACCTGGTATAAATGATGCACAACAGTAGAAATGATCCATGATATACAGTACGTCAACATGACAATAATCCTTGCAGTCAAATAACACAAAAAAGGTCACGAACTCTGGACCGTAACGCCACAGATGCGCTGAAGAAGTGGAAATCCTCAATGAAACGGAAATTACACAGTATGCATGTGAGTAATACATCCGAGACCTAAATGTATACATTCTCCATCATGGTCAACACAATGTTTCCTATACACCATTTATGTAGCATTACATACAATAAGCATACAAGGAGGTTTTTCAAGCTATAGGCTGATATCACTGAATAGTTTGAGTACATCAATACACCAGCGTCAGTACACGTGGTCATAACAACGCCCAAACAAAAACTTTTCCACACATCCTTCGGCAGCTTCTTCACCATAAAACTTCCTGCAGCTTCTTCACCATATAACTTCCTGCAGCATCTTCACCATACAACTTCCTGCAGTATCTCCACCACAGTTCAAAACATCTCCACAACACCTTGGTATTTCACAAGTTCCTCAAAATATATCACCTCACTAAGACACATAAAAATCACCTACCACCTAGTATACATAATGGACAACAGCAGAAAATGATCCATATAAATACATACAGTGTTACGGTGCCCTCTCCTATCTCTTTCGTTGCCTGCTGTAAGAGTCATATCGACTCTCCCTACAGGGAGAAACTTACATTATAAGTCTGTAGGTAAGGGGAAAGAGGCGCCCGGATATAAATGAAAGAGTATCCCCTACTGCAGATATGACGTTTTGGAATGGACGCTAGCCGTGTGCGGATTGGATGACTCGGGTCACGGGCGACCAATTAGAGCCCGCCGTGACGTCACCGAGTGTCCCGGGCGGCGCCAACGTCAGATTTGACCTGACAGCGAAGGGGAGAGGACGCTCCTCTGTCAGCTCTCAAGAATTGGAGGCTTTACAGGCCTTTCTCAGTGGATTAGAGCTAGCCATCGCAGCCCACCTTATATATAGGAGGACCCGCGCTTCTGAGAAGCAAAAAGGAACCAAGTTGAGTGGGCAGAGAAGTGCCAAACTTGGAGAATTGTCAGCGACGACGCTGGGCGGCGGCGCGTGACGTTGAGGGCCTGAAAGGTGTGGCGGGCAGGCATAGCTGTGACTGGGTCACATCCACTGAGGGTGTTGGAGGGACGACACCGTTCCTAGGACGAGAAGCAGTACCTTGTGGAAGGAACGTGTGTGCGAATATGGCGATTAGCTCAGCGCCCATTGATGGACCAGGACTGGGATAGCTGAACCCCAGGGATTGGAACGGCGATGACGCGAAGGCTTCACGACACCTGAGGACCTGTGGGAACGTTCCTGGATCACCGAGGATCGACTCAGGAAGCATATGTCCCTCGATGGTGTCCCTCACACCATCGAGGGACAGGCGTCGTGAGCCAAGGATTGTTAAGGTAGATCATTTTCCCTCCCATTACCCCTTTGTGAGAGTAGGCTAGATAGGCCATTATATTCACTTATATCTGTGGAAATAGGATATTAATGCTTTAGTAGCAGAATAGGCTGCAGGGCAGCTTATGTCCAGGACTGTCAGAGAGGACAGTGTGTGTGGATGGCAGGACAGTGAAGAAGAGGAGCCGACGTGGTGAAGAGGCCCTTCTGTGAGAGAGTGTGTGTGACTCCTGTCTATCTGCCCAGTTGAAGGAGCCTGGAGGACGTGAGAGAAGAGTTGCTGACAATCTCCAGAGTTATTATTATTATTTTCATTTCCTTGTATCACTTATAGTCATATGTGTGATCATGTATTCGTATCAGTAAATTCACACATTTTATTATTGTGTTTGAGTGCGCCTCCATTATTATTATATTTCTATATGAGTATACACGAATGTTATCATAGTACCACCTAGTTCTTATTGCCCGAAGAGTGGTAAACAGCACAGACTTATATGAAAGGTACCCTTAGCCATCCGATCAGTATTAGTGCCTGGAAGGTGGCAACTAATAACGTGGTGGCTAGAGAGAGGTAAAGCCACACGGACCTTCAAGGGAGTGTACCCTGGGCCGACAGTCCAATAGTAGATCTTGGGAGTAGCAACACTCTGGTAACAGACAACATGTATATACCCACTGAACTGCATCGCTGGGGTGCAGATATAATAACCCAGCTGGCGACCTTGTTGAGGAAAAGATAGAGAAGACAGGCGGGAAAGGAGTTCCTGCAACCTTTTTGTCCGGCAGGCAAGACTCAGGGAGGTCTTTGTTATAAGGTAAGCCCGAGTCTTCCTTCACTCCTCCACGGGTCTAGGTTGGAATTGCTGATAGCAGTTTCCCCATGGTTGACTGAAGGGCTTCCAGGGTGAGTCAGTGGCACCCCTTCAGTGATGGAAGCAAAGACCTGCGGAGGTGGGCATTGCTGGTCCTCTCCTGTGGGACCAAGGAGACTCCGGTGAATCCCGGGAGTCGGAGGGGCTGAGTATTTGGCCTTTCGAGCCCCTAGCAGCCAAGTGTTAGCAGAGCCCCGGCCCACCCCCCGTGACAGACGCTAGCCGTGTGTGGGTTGGATGACTTGGGTCACGGGCGACCAATTAGAGCCCGCCGTGACGTCACCGAGTGTCCCGGGCGGCGCCAACGTCAGATTTGACCTGACAGCGAAGGGGAGAGGACGCTCCTCTGTCAGCTCTCAAGAATTGCCCACCAAACACACACCGAAACTACGACGTTGGTGCAACGTTCGAGCAAGTTTTAACGCCTCCTAACCAGTTATAACAACAAATATAGCAAGTTGGAACAACGTTCTAATTCGTCACAAACACGTTAAGCCAAGATGTAACAACTTTATTTCAAGTTGTAACAAGTGGAAAATAGAGACAGTTTCGGTTTGTGTTTCCAGGGTGGAGGCTTTACAGGCCTTTCTCAGTGGATTAGAGCTAGCCATCGCAGCCCACCTTATATATAGGAGGCCCCGTGCTTCTGAGAAGCAAAAAGGAACCAAGTTGAGTGGGCAGAGAAGTGCCAAACTTAGAGAATTGTCAGCGACGACGCTGGGCGGCGGCGCGTGACGTTGAGGGCCTGAAAGGTGTGGCGGGCAGGCATAGCTGTGACTGGGTCACATCCACTGAGGGTGTTGGAGGAACGACACCGTTCCTAGGACGAGAAGCAGTACCTTGTGGAAGGAACGTGTGTGCGAATATGGCGATTAGCTCAGCGCCCATTGATGGACCAGGACTGGTATAGCTGAACCCCAGGGATTGGAACGGCGAAGACGCGAAGGCTTCACGACACCTGAGGACCTGTGGGAACGTTCCTGGAATACCGAGGATC
>WNGS01168026.1:5078-23564 GCA_020271785.1 Procambarus virginalis | reverse complement strand
TAAGAGGGGCATAGGGTGAAAGAAACTCTGCCCATTGTTTCTCGCCGGCGCCTGGGATCGAACCCAGGACCACAGGATCACAAGTCCAGCGTGCTGGCCGCTCGGCCACCGGCTCCCATGTATGTATGTGTGTGTGTGTGTGGAGGGGAAGGAATAGTGCCCAGCCAATCGGACGGTCGGGGATTGAACACCGACCTGCAGAAACCGTCGCTTTATCGTCCGGCGCAGATGATTGAGAACCACCAACCACTCGGGTCAAAGGTCACTACTGTTATTCTAGCTCAATTCTTTGTCTTTATATATATCAGGTATCAATCACATTGAAGTTATTCCTACATCATATTTCATGATTATTATCCGTTATTTATCTTCAATTATCAGGTGAATTAACGCGAAAAATGACGAGAGTTCAATTAAATCTGTCTCAATAAATAAATCACCACTGTGAATAAAGTACATGGAGCATTTGTACTTTGTACTCCAGCATACTTCAGTGTCTATAGTAATGCCGTCGATATTACCTTTATTACCGTCGATTACCTTACCTTTATTATTTGTTATTTATTACCTTTATTACCTTCGAATTTACCTTCGATAATGCCTTTCGCATTATAGGTCATTTGGAAGAAATTTAAAGCAAGTTAAAGCAATTTAAAGCAAATTTAATGCAATTTAAAGCAAATTTAAAGCAAATTTAAAGCAATTTAAAGCAAATTTAACGCAAGTTAAAGTAGTTAAAGACATCCGGAATTTGCGTACACTCTGATGTCATCAGCTAAGCTGTAAACCAGTAAACCCACGAATACAACTTGATTAAATAAATATTTATCTGCATGAAAAGGGGATTGTAATATATATATAAACTATAATCTCATCCAATCCCTTCATCCTCTGTGTTCAATAATACATTCCAACTGATATACATTTAAATCACAATAAACTGATACATCTATGAGATTCACTTTAGAGCAGGGCGGCGTGGTCGAGATGAGCTCGATTTCACGAGCTCTGCTGCAATGATTTCCAAATTTATCTTTCAACACGTGAAAATAAATGAAAATAAATGCTTCCCACTCATCTATAATACGTAATTCGAAATTCCTTTGAAAGATTATGAAAGTATCTCCCAAGATGACTAAATATGTTGTATATTAAATCATTTATCTTACTAGATGACAATTCAATATTTAATTTCACTAGATGAATAAATATGGAATTAATCTGATTAGACTATGTAATATTAATAAAATAGTTCTGTTCCTTCACGAGTAGATGCCTCCAACATGGCAGCCCATCCAATGTGTCCTCGTTCCTGGGCAATGTGTCTTGCTGCTCACACCTCACATGCACAGCTGCATTACACCACTACACCGGCGCTATCTTGCCTACCCTTTGTTAGCACAGCTTTTGTATGTGGTGGGAAGCTCCCGCAGTGTTGACATTATGTTCTGTGGCTTGAATATTCCGTCTGGCGCTGCTCTTATCCACATCGTTGTCTCGTTACTACACTGTGCAGGGTGTTGTGACACACTTGTCTCTCTCACACTTAACCATGGTCTTATAAAAACCCATAAACCTTATAATCCAGTTAGACCGATTATTAGTTCAGTTCGTTCGGCGGCTTATAAGCTTTCTAAGTGGTTGGTTAAAATTTTGTCCCCTATCGTTGGTACTATTTCAAACTCGCACTTAACTAACAATGTAGACTTAATTAATAAGCTATCCACACTAAATTTGAATTTTGACTTTAAACTAGTAAGTTTTGATGTGACTGCTTTATTCACTAAAGTACCTGTTGATGATTTGTTAGAATACCTACGTGAGGAACTGCCTAAATATAATTTGAGTTTGCAGACCAATAATGTGTTGGAACATATCAAATTATGTATACAAGATAATTATTTCAGTTTCAATGGAAAAATTTTCAAACAAACATTTGGTATGGCTATGAGCAATCCCCTTTCCCCAGTTTTGAGCAATTTGTATATTGAGTTCTTTGAAACAAAAATCTTATCCAGGATTATCCCCTCTAATGTAGTCTGGTTTAGGTATGTCGACGATATTTTGTGCTTATGGCCGAGTGACCAAGACCAAATTGTTTTTCTTAATGAACTTAATTCTTTGGCACCTTCAATAAAATTCACATGTGAAAATGAGGAGAATGGTACTCTTCCGTTTTTGGACATTATGATTCATAGAGTCAATAGAAGGTTTAAATTTAATGTGTATAGAAAACCTACCAACGTGGGGTCGTTTGTTCATTATTATTCGAATCATCATAGTAAAGTTAAACAGGCAGTATTTTCAGGAATGTTTCATCGAGCTTTGAGGGTATGCAGCCTTGAGTTTTTTGATGAAGAGATTGCTAAAATATATGAAATTGGGAAGAGTTTACAGTAACCTAAGATGTTTTTGGATTGTTCGTTTGGGAAAGCTAAACGTACGTTTTATAATAAAGTCTCAAAGCGAAACCAGAAAATAGAAACTCATTGGTGGTACCTTATGCGATGGGATTTGAGAAGCTTTCCCAGGTTTTTAAGAACCTTAATATTAATTTGGTGTTCACTAATAATACGATCAAGTCAAATTAAATAAAAAACTCCCCTGGTACAGCAGGTTGTGTGTATTCGATTCCCTGCAATGATTGTGAGTCTGTGTACCTTGGACAAACAGGAAAATCTTTACAATTACGTATGTCCCAACATGCTTATAGTATAAGAACTGCCCAAACGTCTAATGCTTTGTATCTACATACAAGTTTGTGTGATCACACTATTAATTGGGATGGGGCGAAAAGCATTGCCAATTGCAATAGCTTTGTGGAACGAAATTTAATTGAGTCTGCCCTAATTAGTCAATGTTGTCACGGGGGGTGGGCCGGGGCTCTGCTAGCACTCGGCTGCTAGGGGCTCGAAAGGCCGAATACTCAGCCCCTCAAACTCCCGGGATTCACCGGAGTCTCCTTGGTCCCACAGGAGAGGACCAGCAATGCCCACCTCCGCAGGTCTTTGCTTCCACCACTGAAGGGGTGTCACTGACTCACCCTGGAAGCCCTTCAGTCAACCACGGGGAAACTGCTATCAGCAATTCCGGCCTAGACCCGTGGAGGAGTGAAGGAAGACTCGGGCTTACCTTATAACAATGACCTCCCTGAGTCTTGCCTGCCGGACAAAGAGGTTGCAGGAACTCCTTTCCCGCCTGTCTTCTCTATCTTTTCCTCAACAAGGTCGCCAGCTGGGTTATTATATCTGCACCCCAGCGATGCAGTTCAGTGGGTGTATATATGTTGTCTGTTGCCAGAGTGTTGCTACTCCCAAGATCTACTATTGGACTGTCAGCCCAGGGTACACTCCCTTGAAGGTCCGTGTGGCTTTACCTCTCTCTAGCCACCACGTTATTAGTTGCCACCATTCAGGCACTAGTACTGATCGGATGGCTAAGGGTACACTTTATATAAGTCTGTGCTGTGTGCCACTCCCTAGGCAATAAAAAATTCTATAGGGAACGTGATGTCCCCTAATGGTACTATGATAACCCTCGTGTATGCTCAATAGAGAAATTTTGCAATGGAGGCACACTTAAACACAATAATAAAATGTGTGAATTTACTGATACGAATACATGATCACACATATGACTACAAGTGATACAAGGAAATGAAAATAATAATAATAACTCTGGAGATTGTCAGCAACTCTTCTCTCACGTTCTCCAGGCTCCTTCAACTGGGCAGATAGACAGGAGTCACACACTCTCTCACAGAAGGGCCTCTTCACCACGTCGGCTCCTCTTCTTCACTGTCCTGCCATCCACACACACTGTCCTCTCTGACAGTCCTGGACATAAGCTGCCCTGCAGCCTATTCTGCTACTAAAGCATTAATATCCTATTTCCACATATATAAGTGAATATAATGGCCTATCTAGCCTACTCTCACAAAGGGGTAATGGGAGGGAAAATGATCTACCTTAACAATCCTTGGCTCACGACGCCTGTCCCTCGATGGTGTGAGGGTCCTATGCTTCCTGAGTCGATCCTCGGTGATCCAGGAACGTTCCCACAGGTCCTCAGGTGTCGTGAAGCCTTCGCGTCTTCGCCGTTCCAATCCCTGGGGTTCAGCTATCCCAATCCTGGTCCATCAATGGGCGCTGAGCTAATCGCTATATTCACACACACGTTCCTTCCACAAGGCGTTGCTCCTCGTCCTAGGAACGGTGTCGTCCCTCCAACACCCTCAGTGGATGTGACCCAGTCACAGCTATGCCTGCCCGCCACACCTTTCAGGCCCTCAACGTCACGCGTCGCCGCCCAGCGTCGTCACCGACAATTCTCCAAGTTTGGCACTTCTCTGCCCACTCAACTTGGTTCCTTTTTGCTTCCCAGAAGCGCGGGGCCTCCTATATATCAGGTGGGCTGCGATGGCTAGCTCTAATCCACTGA
Source organism: Procambarus virginalis (assembly GCA_020271785.1). Lineage (NCBI taxonomy): Eukaryota > Metazoa > Arthropoda > Malacostraca > Decapoda > Cambaridae > Procambarus > Procambarus virginalis. The sequence continues at coordinate 19,124 of WNGS01168026.1, read as the reverse complement.
GAAAGGCCTGTTTAGCCTCCAATCCTTGAGAGCTGACAGAGGAGCGTCCTCTCCCCTTCGCTGTCAGGTCAACTCTGACGTTGGCGCCGCCCGGGACACTCGGTGACGTCACGGCGGGCTCTAATTGGTCGCCCGTGACCCGAGTCATCCAATCCGCACACGGCTAGCGTCCATTCCAAAACGTCATATCTGCAGTAGGGGATACTCTTTCATTTATATCCGGGCGCCTCTTTCCCCTTACCTACAGACTTATAATGTAAGTTTCTCCCTGTAGGGAGAGTCGATATGACTCTTACAGCAGGCAACGAAAGAGATAGGAGAGGGCACCGTAACATACCCCTCCCCTTAAAATAAGAGTCATATCGGTTAGTGAATCCGGGAGAGGGCATCTGCTACCACATTCTCCCTTCCTTTAATGTGCCTGATTTCTAGCCAGTACTCTTGTAACAGTAGGGCCCATCTTGTCAGCCTTTGGTTCGTGTTCTTCATCCTGTGCACGAACGTCAAGGGGTTATGATCGGTGAACACTTGCACCGGTCTAGTACCTCCACCCACATAGACGTCGAAATGTTTCAGTGCCAGGATCAGGGCTAGGGCTTCCTTTTCCACTGTACTATAAGCCCTCTGGTACTTTTCGAATTTCTTCGAGTAGAATGCTACTGGACGGTGAACTCCGTCCTTCTCTTGAGCTAACATGGCTCCAATCCCCACGTCGCTAGCGTCGACGTACAAGATAAAGTTCGACTCGAAGTCGGGCGAAATCAGCACTGGCGCTTCGGTTAATAACTGCTTGGTCTTCTCGAAGGACTCCTGGCATGCTTCCCCCCACCTCCATCTAACGTTCTTAGATAGCAATTCAGTCAGAGGGTGTGCCACTGTCGAGAAGTTCTTGCAAAATCCTCTGTAGTATCCGATCATCCCTAAATATCGTAACAATTCTTTTCTCGTCCTGGGATTCGGATATTCTCTGATTGCCTTCACTTTATGGTCTACCGGAGTCACCTTCCCTTGACCCACGATGAAACCTAAGTATTCTAATCGGGCCTTACCGAATTCGCTCTTGGCCAGATTTACCGTCAGGTTCGCTTCTTCCAACCGTTGGAATAACTCCGTCAGTCGACTCATGTGTTGTTTCCAGCTATCGGCGTACACCACAATATCGTCTATATACACGGCGCAACCGTCCATCCCTCTTAGCACTTCGTTCATCATCCTCTGAAAACAACTTCCGCTGTTCTTCATACCAAACGGAAGTACCTTATACTGGTACAATCCGTCTGGAGTAGCAAACGCTGAGATCTTTCTCGCACTCGGAGACAAAGGGATTTGATAGTATCCTTTCAGCAGATCGACCTTGGTAACAAACCTTGCGTTTCCCACTTGGTCGACGCAATCACTTATTCGGGGCATCGGGTGAGAATCCGACACGGTTATGGAATTCACTTTGCGATAGTCGGTGCAAAAACGATAGGATCCATCACTCTTCTTGACCAGCACACAGGGCGAGCTCCACTCACCATTGCTGGGCTCAGCGAGATCATTCGCTAGCAAATATTCCACCTCCTGTCGCATGATCTTCCTCTTTTCAGGACTCACCCGATAAGCGCTCTGCTTGATTGGCTTTCCTCCGCGCACGTCCACTTCGTGCACCACACTCTTGTGCCGTCGGGGCACATCCGTGAAGAGCGACTTGTTCCTTCGTATCAGCGTCACTAGATCTCTCCTTTTCCCTTTATCCAGATGACGCAGCCTCTCTTCTAGATGTACCAAACTCTCTGTGTTTGACAGGCGTGTACCATCGGCACGGGCCCACTTTCTTTCCTCTGCTGGCAACACTTGGCTCATCTCCATACACAGAGCCAATTTCCCTTCCTGGGACGGTGTTGCTCCCTTCACTCCCGAACTCTCTTGCTCCTCTGGGAAGTATGGCTTCAAACGATTGATATGACATACCTGTGTCTTGTTAGGGCGATTCGGCTTACTGATCTCATAACTTACAGGACCCACACGGCGAACAACCGAGTATGGACCACCAAAGCGTGATTCCGTCACTCTACCTCTCCCAGGTAGCAACATCATCACTCTGGCTCCTGCCTCGAACTCCCTCGGGACAGCCTTCTTGTCGTACCAGATCGACATCTTCTCTTGAGCTGTCTTCAGGTGATCAGCAGCCAGCTCCTTCGCCGTTTTCAACCGTTCGTGGAATCTCCGCACATACTCTTCCACTGTCACTAATGTTTTCCCCGCCGTCAACTGCTCCTTCAGCATCGATAACGGGCTCCTTACCTCGTGTCCAAACACTAGCTGGAATGGAGAGAATCCCAGAGACTCAACAATAGCATCTCGGATCGCAAACAGGGCTGGACAGACAGCCTCATCCCATTCCGCTCCCTGTTCTGCACAATACACCCTTAAGATGGTCTTCAGAGTGGAATGGAACCTCTCAATCGCTCCCTGCGATTGAGGTCTATAAGGAGACGATCGTAGTTGGGCTATTCCCCAGCTTGCCATAGCTTGCCTAAACCACTTCGACTGGAAAACGCTTCCACAGTCGGACTGGATCTTCTTGGGCACACCTACCCAAGCAAAGAACCGCTGAAGGTGTCCCATGACGCATCTCGATGTCACCTTCCGCACTGGGATCGCCTCTGGAAATCTCGTCGAAGCACACATGATAGTCAATAAGTAATTATTCCCTTTCTGGTCTTAGGTAGTGGTCCCACGACGTCGATTATTAGGCGTTCAAACGCCTGGCCGAACGCCGGAACTGGAACCAAAGGTGCTTTCGGGATGGCAGGGACGTTCTTTCCCGCTCTCTGGCACGGGAAACACGTCTTGCAAATTCTTCTTACATCCGCGTCCATGCCCGGCCAATAAAAATGTTCCCGAAGCCTGCTTAAAGTCTTGGTCACTCCCAAGTGACCCGCGGGATCCACTGAGTGTGCAAGCTTCAGTACCGCGTTTCTGTACCGCGCCGGCATCACCACCTGACGCCTCACTCTCAGCACATCATCACCCGCTTCTTCCCTAACCGGTCTCCACTGCCTCATTAACACTCCCTTCTCCACGAAGAAGTGAGTTGGTGACTCGGGTCCGGCGAGACCTCCTTCAGCCTCCCGTACCAACTCAGGAAACTCTTCCCTTTGCAGCTCACCTAGACGGGTGCGGTCAATGCCTAGAGGACTGGTGAGAGTAACTTGGACACTCCTATCCGACCCTTCCTCACCTGTCGCTTTTCCTCTGGCCTCCTCTCGGAACAAATGATCGAGCCCCAGGTCACCCGGCATGTTCTCTTCGGCGTGACTGGATCCGCTCACATCATCTTCCCTCACGTCTCGTCCCGACGTCACCGCGCATACCGGAAATGCCACTCTCGCAATTTCCGTTTCGCCACTGCTGGCGCCCGTCCTGCTGCTCTGTCGATAGGGTTCTATACACTCCTCACCTTTAATCAAATTCGGGAGAACACATCCCCCACAGGAGTCATTCCCTAGGATCACCTGAGCTTCCATCCTGGGCAGTAGAGCACAGACCCCTACTACGAGAGTCTGACAACCATAGTCTGAATTAAGAGTCACCTTATGAAGGGGCATCCTCACTTGTCCCCCCAACGTCCTTATCAGGGCTTCCCCTGTACTGGAACGTCTGTAGTCCTCGGGGAAGAGGGATTCACTAACAAGGGTGAAGTCGGATCCAGTGTCCCTCAGCATCCTTGCTGGCACAGGATCAGCTCCTCTTATCTTCACCGTCCCCTCACACACAAAGGGGTGAATCCTCTTCTCCCTTATCACTGGCATATCACCTGAATTATCGTTGGCTTCTTCGCTTCCTATCCTCGCGAAAGCCACATTCCCACTGTGCCTTGGGCGGCTGCACTCCCTTGCGAAGTGTCCTCGTCCCCCACAGTTGTAACACCGACCACCTCTCCTGGGCGACCCTCTACTAGTCACCCTGGTAGCACCAACGGTAGAGGTTCCCTGGGTCCTCCTAGGACTCCCCGTCGTCGGTTCCCGGGCAGCGGCACTCGCTCCCGAGCTAGGTCCACTGCTCACAGCTTGGGGCTTCCTTCCCGCGTCCCTTGAGCTCTTGAACCGGGTTACCTCATCGGGCACACTACTCTTGGGAGAGCCCCCACCCGTCCTCGCTCCTCCTGAACTCCTAAAGTTCCCTCCCGACCTGGGGTAAGGCGAGTGTCTGGGCGGCCCCTCCCTCCTGAGATGTAGTGCCTCCTCCAGCATGTCGGCTCGGTCCGCTGCAGCCTTTAGGTCCTTAATACCTGCTTCTCTCACCCTTACTCGCAACTCTGGATGGAGCACTGACATAAACTTCTCCATCACTATCAGTCGTTTGATATCATCCGCCGACTCCGCTTCCTCCGCCTTCAACCACCGTAGGAACTTCCGTTCCATATCCCTGGCGGTCTCGGCGTAAGACTTTCCCGACGCTCTTGTACACTCTCTGAACCGCTTCCGGTACATCTCCGGAGTCAGCCGGAATGAGTGGAGCACCGCATTCTTAATTGCGTCGTAATTAGCACACTCTTCTAGGTCCAGCATGTTGTAGGCTTCCCGGGCCTCACCAGTCAACCTGCCCTGGACCAGAGCAGCCCAATCATCTTCTGGCCACTCCTTCAGAGTTGCTATCCGTTCAAAGTGTTCGAAGAACGCCTCAGCTTCTTGTGGTTCGAACGTAGGTAAGTCACGCTCCCTTACCTTGAAGTCATCCCGCCGTGCAGGTAGTGCGGGCAGACCACGCTCAACGCGACGCAATTCGACTTCTTTCTTTGCCTTTATCTCCTCCAGTCGCAGTTGTCTCTCTCCTTCTTCTCGCTGCAGCCGTGCTCGCTCTCGCTCCTCTCGCTGCATTTGCGCTTCCCTTTCCTCTCGCTGCATTTGCGCTTCTCTTTCCTCTCGCCTCAGCTGGGCTTCCAGTTGCATCTTCATTATTTCCAGTTGCAGGCTCCTCTTACTACAGCTGGACCTTCCACTGCTCCCATGTTCACTGTGAATTCCCTCCACACTGGTAGGCGCTTGGGGTGGCTCTAGTCGGGACGGTTCACCTTGCGACGGCTCTTCTCGGGACGGCTCTCCTTGAGATGGCTCCTCTCCCGTCGCCTCCTCTCGAGCTGTGAGCTGTGCCATGATCTCTATCCTTCGCTCTGCAACCTTAGTCGTCCTCAACCTGATCCCAAAGTGGTTTGCCACTTGTTGGAGCTGGGCCTTGGTACACTCTTCCAAAATTCTCTCGTCCCTTGTGTCAATAAATTTCTTTACTTTATCCTCCTCCATCTCTATATCGTCGAGCATACACGACAGCACAGACAAGTTAGTAGGTACTAATTTCACCGTTTCAGTCCCTTAGCTGGTTGGGTAACAGTACTCTGAATTCACTGGCCACACTGTATTTGTACCCTGGCAACACTGTCTTGAAATCTTGGGCAACACTGTAGCTTGATCAACACACCTTGGCAACACTGTAGCTTGATCCACTCTTCCTGGCGAAGTCTCCAGTTCTTGGCTACTGTGGTTCGAATCCTGGCAAGGTCGCCAGTTCTCTGTCACGGGGGGTGGGCCGGGGCTCTGCTAGCACTCGGCTGCTAGGGGCTCGAAAGGCCGAATACTCAGCCCCTCCGACTCCCGGGATTCACCGGAGTCTCCTTGGTCCCACAGGAGAGGACCAGCAATGCCCACCTCCGCAGGTCTTTGCTTCCACCACTGAAGGGGTGCCACTGACTCACCCTGGAAGCCCTTCAGTCAACCACGGGGAAACTGCTATCAGCAATTCCGGCCTAGACCCGTGGAGGAGTGAAGGAAGACTCGGGCTTACCTTATAACAATGACCTCCCTGAGTCTTGCCTGCCGGACAAAGAGGTTGCAGGAACTCCTTTCCCGCCTGTCTTCTCTATCTTTTCCTCAACAAGGTCGCCAGCTGGGTTATTATATCTGCACCCCAGCGATGCAGTTCAGTGGGTGTATATATGTTGTCTGTTGCCAGAGTGTTGCTACTCCCAAGATCTACTATTGGACTGTCGGCCCAGGGTACACTCCCTTGAAGGTCCGTGTGGCTTTACCTCTCTCTAGCCACCACGTTACTAGTTGCCACCATTCAGGCACTAGTACTGATCGGATGGCTAAGGTACACTTTATATAAGTCTGTGCTGTTACCACTTAGGCAATAAGAATTCTATAGGGAACGTGATGTTCCCTAAATGGTACTATGATAACCCTCGTGTATGCTCATAGAAATTAATTAATAATGGAGGCACACTTAAACACAATAATAAAATGTGTGAATTTACTGACACGAATTACATGATCACACATATGATTACAAGTGATACAAGAAATGAAAATAATAATAATAACTCTGGAGATTGTCAGCAACTCTTCTCTCACGTTCTCCAGGCTCCTTCAACTGGGCAGATAGACAGGAGTCACACACTCTCACAGAAGGGCCTCTTCACCACGTCGGCTCCTCTTCTTCACTGTCCTGCCATCCACACACACTGTCCTCTCTGACAGTCCTGGACATAAGCTGCCCTGCAGCCTATTCTGCTACTAAAGCATTAATATCCTATTTCCACATATATAAGTGAATATAATGGCCTATCTAGCCTACTCTCACAAAGGGGTAATGGGAGGGAAAATGATCTACCTTAACAATCCTTGGCTCACGACGCCTGTCCCTCGATGGTGTGAGGGTCCTATGCTTCCTGAGTCGATCCTCGGTGATCCAGGAACGTTCCCACAGGTCCTCAGGTGTCGTGAAGCCTTCGCGTCTTCGCCGTTCCAATCCCTGGGTTCAGCTATCCCAATCCTGGTCCATCAATGGGCGCTGAGCTGATCGCATATTCACACACACGTTCCTTCCACGAGGCGTTGCTCCTCGTCCTAGGAACGGTGTCGTCCCTCTAACAACCTCAGTGGATGTGACCCGGTCACAGCTATGCCTGCCCGCCACACCTTTCAGGCCCTCAACGTCACGCGTCGCCGCCCAGCGTCGTCACCGACAATTCTCCAAGTTTGGCACTTCTCTGCCCACTCAACTTGGTTCCTTTTTGCTTCCCAGAAGCGCGGGGCCTCCTATATCAGGTGGGCTGCGATGGCTAGCTCTAATCCACTGAGAAAGGCCTGTTTAGCCTCCAATCCTTGAGAGCTGACAGAGGAGCGTCCTCTCCCCTTCGCTGTCAGGTCAACTCTGACGTTGGCGCCGCCCGGGACACTCGGTGACGTCACGGCGGGCTCTAATTGGTCGCCCGTGACCCGAGTCATCCAATCCGCACACGGCTAGCGTCCATTCCAAAACGTCATATCTGCAGTAGGGGATACTCTTTCATTTATATCCGGGCGCCTCTTTCCCCTTACCTACAGACTTATAATGTAAGTTTCTCCCTGTAGGGAGAGTCGATATGACTCTTACAGCAGGCAACGAAAGAGATAGGAGAGGGCACCGTAATATATNACGACGCCTGTCCCTCGATGGTGTGAGGGTCCTATGCTTCCTGAGTCGATCCTCGGTGATCCAGGAACGTTCCCACAGGTCCTCAGGTGTCGTGAAGCCTTCGCGTCATCGCCGTTCCAATCCCTGGGGTTCAGCTATCCCAGTCCTGGTCCATCAATGGGCGCTGAGCTAATCGCCATATTCGCACACACGTTCCTTCCACAAGGTACTGCTTCTCGTCCTAGGAACGGTGTCGTCCCTCCAACACCCTCAGTGGATGTGACCCAGTCACAGCTATGCCTGCCCGCCACACCTTTCAGGCCCTCAACGTCACGCGCCGCCGCCCAGCGTCGTCGCTGACAATTCTCCAAGTTTGGCACTTCTCTGCCCACTCAACTTGGTTCCTTTTTGCTTCTCAGAAGCGCGGGTCCTCCTATATATAAGGTGGGCTGCGATGGCTAGCTCTAATCCACTGAGAAAGGCCTGTAAAGCCTCCAATTCTTGAGAGCTGACAGAGGAGCGTCCTCTCCCCTTCGCTGTCAGGTCAAATCTGACGTTGGCGCCGCCCGGGACACTCGGTGACGTCACGGCGGGCTCTAATTGGTCGCCCGTGACCCGAGTCATCCAATCCGCACACGGCTAGCGTCCATTCCAAAACGTCATATCTGCAGTAGGGGATACTCTTTCATTTATATCCGGGCGCCTCTTTCCCCTTACCTACAGACTTATAATGTAAGTTTCTCCCTGTAGGGAGAGTCGATATGACTCTTACAGCAGGCAACGAAAGAGATAGGAGAGGGCACCGTAACACTGTATGTATTTATATGGATCATTTTCTGCTGTTGTCCATTATGTATACTAGGTGGTAGGTGATTTTTATGTGTCTTAGTGAGGTGATATATTTTGAGGAACTTGTGAAATACCAAGGTGTTGTGGAGATGTTTTGAACTGTGGTGGAGATACTGCAGGAAGTTGTATGGTGAAGATGCTGCAGGAAGTTATATGGTGAAGAAGCTGCAGGAAGTTTTATGGTGAAGAAGCTGCCGAAGGATGTGTGGAAAAGTTTTTGTTTGGGCGTTGTTATGACCACGTGTACTGACGCTGGTGTATTGATGTACTCAAACTATTCAGTGATATCAGCCTATAGCTTGAAAAACCTCCTTGTATGCTTATTGTATGTAATGCTACATAAATGGTGTATAGGAAACATTGTGTTGACCATGATGGAGAATGTATACATTTAGGTCTCGGATGTATTACTCACATGCATACTGTGTAATTTCCGTTTCATTGAGGATTTCCACTTCTTCAGCGCATCTGTGGCGTTACGGTCCAGAGTTCGTGACCTTTTTTGTGTTATTTGACTGCAAGGATTATTGTCATGTTGACGTACTGTATATCATGGATCATTTCTACTGTTGTGCATCATTTATACCAGGTGGTAGGTGCTTTTATATGTCTTAGTGAGGTGGTATTCTGAGGAACTTAAGTAATGCCAAGGTGCTGTATATGATATTGTTTCCTCATACCTAATTTTTTACTGGTTGTGACACCACCACCCTGTATTGGTATTAGCAGCATAATAGGCGCTAGTGTCCCACTGCACCAGGATAGAGCCTGGTGCCAGCTAGTGCTGATTTTATGCATTTTCCAGATCTGTTTTGTTGATCATGCCCAGCTGTTGAGGAGCTGGATAAGAAATTGTGTGTGAGTTTTCTTTCTTTCTTTCTTTCTTTCTAGATTGTTTTCTTTTTTTTAATATTATGTGGATTTATATTAATGCCCAGTAAAATGGAATATTTTTTTTACTAGCCTTTCACTCAACTAGAACATTGATTGATATTTGGCCAGGCTATGTTTTCCAGTGATGCTGAAGGTTACTCACCTAACGCACCTAACGTGAGCTGTCATAACATAAAGTTTACGTGGGGTCCCTGTCCGGGATCTCATAACTAACTGCTTCAACCTCATTTTCTTCCAGATTATATCGCATTGTATACTTTATTCCCGAAATACATGGTCACATTTTCCCAAGGGAGGAAGGTACTGATTGTCAAATATCTCTTCCTCTTTCCGGGTAGATATCGAATCCAGCATAGAGTACGAAATTCTTGGTGTGAATTTTTACATAAATTTCACAAATTACATAAGTGTGGGTTTTTATCCTCTAATATTATGTCTGCGAGAAGACATTATCGTTATTATTATAATTATTTTATTATTTCAATGCACGCAGTAATCACAGTAATGTGATATATCAAATGAACAAATTAATTTATTTGAACAAATCACGTTATTGTGATTTCTCTATGTACTGAAGTAGAGGCAGGGGTAGAACTATTTGGTTGACAGAGCCCGAATGCATAGGGGGAAAATTGTGTGAAACCCCGGTTAGGCTTCAGTGGAATCTTCGTGATCCTCGTGAGGGAAGTAGCACTCCAGGTTACAATTATTTTGACCATGTCATGGTACAGTTGACTAGAGCGCATCTGGGAACACTCAGTGAATAGGATTGAACCCTCATCAAAGCCCTTGTGGATTTATTCATTATTATTATTATTATTTTAAAAAGCCTCTAATTATGCACAGCATTTCGGGCATAACTTAAGCTAATGAATTTGGGAACTGTATCAATACAGGTTCTTGGTGAATTTTTGAAGATAATATCCTGTATAATATTGTATTGCTTTAACAAATGTGAACATTGTTTATTTCATTTACTGTATATAGGTCTATATATCATGCCATATTGCATGGCGTGATCAGTATAAACATTTATATTGTCATACCATGCAAACCAGGCATGACAGGGCGGATCTTATTGAAACCGTTAAAATACTGAACAGTTTGGAGGATCTCGATCGGGTCAATTTCTTCAAAATGTCAGACGTAACACGAACAAGGAGCCACGGGTTCAAGCTCAACAAGCCATAATGTAGTATACAAAACAAGAGATGCTTCTTCACCCATTGGGCAATAAACCCTTGGAACTACCTACCCGTTGAAGCCATCAACGCCAAAAATCTGCTAGGTTTTAAAATTCAGCTGGAAAAGACCATCAGAACAAATCGGGGGGGGGGGGACGTTGACAAGCCGCCAACTTCCTGTCCTCATCGAAGCCACTAGTATTAGTGGCCCCTCAGGTAAATCTCAGGTAAACTCAGGTAAATATCCATACCTTACACTATATGACCATTGATTATCTAACTCCTAAACAAAAAAAAAATGTCTTGGGAATGTCAGTCATTTTACATTTTCAAGTTGTATATGACGTGTGTGACGGTGTTCCCCCCCTTCTAATTCTCCCACGCCTGCTGTAAGAGTCATGTCCACTATTCTCGAGCGTTCTCTACATTGCAGGCATCAATTGAACATATGTGGGAGAGAACAGTATTCTCGAAGAGCCGAGAAATTTGCGAAAATGTAGTATTTTGGCCTGTGGGATAGGCCCTTTAGGGAGCCAATATGGCGCTGGCGAGTCTGTTCTCCCGCCAAAACTGTGTGACGTCAGTGGCGCCAGATTGGTCACCGTCAGCGACATGGCACTGGGAGCCAATGAAAACCAACTTTGGGAAAAGTGACGTCACATAGGCATGGGGAGTCCAGCCGTGGTGACGCCTTGGCGATATCAGTCTTTCACGACACGTCCGAGAGGTAGGACGCGCGATCGGTCATCCTGTCAGAGTGACGGATTTACCGAACTCCGGTGGATGTAAGCGTCTCCAGTTGTTGGCACGCACTCTGTGAGGTCTTCCTGCAACCCAGATGTGGCTCAGATAAGGAATTGACAGAATATTGAGCAACAAGTGCTCAGGGACAGGTGCGTTGCAAGAAGTGGGCCGGGCATCGACGTGTGTCGTCGTTGGCAGTTCACCAGTATAAGAGACAGCTTAGTGGCCGGGCCACCCACCGTGAGTGAACCGGGTTGACAGCCTTGTCAACCAGGTTGAACGTGTGATCGACGATCCTGTCAAGTTTGACAGTAACCCCACCTTCGTGGAACCCTACGAGTCAACAGTTGGATGCAAGCACGTCGAGAAGTCTTCCCAAATACCTAGCGATATATCTAGACGACGAGGGAATTGACAGTGATGTGAGCTTCAAGTGCTCTGAAGTCGGGTGCTGTGCGTGTGGAGCTTAAGCAGCATCGTCTGGGACGGCTGGTAACTTCACAGTGACTTCGTAGTGGTGAGAGGCAGTTCCTCTGGGAGTACAGTGACAAGGACTAATTGGGAAACGTACGACGACCGCCGAGACGTAGGCTGGCTGCCGTAGTTGGGAGGAAAGTTGACGGCCAGGAGACCGACTTCAACCCTGCGACGTACTGTAGAGGAAGGAGCACGGACCTGCTGTGTACAGAAGCGGCGAGACGCGACATCCTAAGGCGTGGGCTTGTGTTTCTGGATGGTGAACGAGGCGAGAGCCTGGACCAGGAGCTACAACCCAACTGTCATCCTAGGATAGGTGAAGTAGGTGTTTACAGTTACCCTCCCATTTCCCCTTTAGTTAGCTATATATATTCTTGTCAGGATATTTTATATGTCGTGAGCAAGTCTCACCTGAGTTTAAGTCACAGAGAGCACAGTGTGCGGTGAGCCTGCCCAGAGCGCTCACAGTATCAGTTTACATATATATATCTATGTGTGGGTGTGTGCAAGCACCAAGATTCATCAGAGAATTTACTGTGACTATTATTATTGATCTGTGATTATTATTATTATATATATTGGTAGTAAACCAGATATTGGTGTGTTGATCTCTATAATCTATTGATATAAATGCCTGTGGATTGATCTCTATAATCTATTGATATAAATGCCTGTGGATTGATCTCTATAATCTATCGATATAAATGCCTGTGTGTTGATCTCTATGATCTATTGATATAAATGCCTGTGGATTGATCTCTATAATCTAGCGATATAAATGCCTGTGTGTTGATCTCTATGATCTATTGATATATATGCCTGAAATTTGATTACTGATTTATATATGACATGACTGTGTACTGAATAATATCATATATGTGGAGTGATTGCCAGTGATATCTCTGTGAGAGAAAGTATAGATATAAAGAAAAGTTCAGTGATCAAATGAGTGCATTCACAGTAAATATTATCAAGAATAGAGTAATCTTTTGGTACGGTGGAAAGTCACTGTGAGAGTATTGTGAATAAGATGTTGATCGTGAGGCCAGTGAAATCATAAGTAAGCCATGTGAATGTTGAATAGTGTTTTGGAAAAAGTTAAATAAACGGGGATCGTGACAGAATTAGAAAACAAGTACTAGTCTGTTCCCACGATCGCGAGGGTCCCGGTCAGCTGACATTCTGACAGGTGACGCGTGGCGCTGCCGGATGTTGCCATATCGGTGCGCTTCAGATTATTATGCTATGAATGGAGCAATTGTCATATATTATTCCTGATACATTGATGCATATATATTTCTCGTTGTCTTTTAAGTAAAATACCAAAACTCTTTGGTGTTTGATATCATCCCCTCCATTATCTTGTGACCGTGTAATGAAGTAAAGTAGAGTGACCTGCCTGATACTATATTACTGGAATTTGCTCTTGCCACAATTACACCTGACCACTGCAGTGTTACTGGACATCTAAAAAAACCAGTTGGCGACCTTGAAGGCTGTGTAAGAGTTCGGTGTCGGGGCGGGCCACAGATTGAGGGAACGATCTGTGCCCCCACTCATCTTACAATTTAAAGGCCTGTTGTGAGACCGACTGGGGTACTCTCCGAGGCCAGCAGTGGAGCCTAGGGGATCGAGGGAAGACCCGCCGAACGACGGTGAGCAAGGGTTATTGTCGGGGCAACCACCTGGAAAGGAGATCCAGTCTACCTTCTAACCTTCACTAACGAGAACACCGTGAAACCCCGACACGTGATAGCATTATTATTGTGTTTAGCATCAGATTGTTAAAGCAGATGTCAATGAATTTCCTACCTGCATGTTATTTGGTAAAATAATCCTAGTGCATTAGATTTGTTTACATCAACACAGGAGCCTGTTCATTGCTATTCATATGTATGTTGTGACGGTAAGTAGTGGAGTATGGTGTTCGACAGTCTTCCACTGGCAGATGTTAATGCCAGGTCACACATAAAATAAAAAAGAAGGTAAAAAAAGGAAAAAAAAGAATGACTGCTTGTTTGATAATCTGTGGTAAGGTAAGGGAAGAGACATGAAAAACAATAATAAACAATGATATTTAATAACAGTAAAAAACAAATTGAAATAAAGGCATACCTTGGTTTAAAGTGCAAGACAACAGTGGAAAAATAACTGAACATAAAACTGAATTACGTTAAAGGGAGGAGAAATGACATACAATAATAAGTAAAAAAATAATAGTGCTGGGAATATATGCGCTAGCTATAAGCCTCTATTTGATCACACGAGGTGAGTCAACTAGGTGTTCATAGCGTGAGAGCACAAGATATTCTGCTGGAGAACTGCTGGCGGTCTGACATGCATTGGCGAGGAATGTTGTGGCTTAGGACTGAAGTGGTGTGTTCTCGAACGGCCAATGAGAATGCATGGGACCAGTAACAGGTAGTTTGGCTGGGACTGTAGCAGTTGAAGTGGTCGG